>BGPR01007916.1:4621-28136 GCA_013235015.1 Araneus ventricosus | reverse complement strand
GTCTGTGGCCCGAAGGTGAAGGAGACATAAATCTGGCTGATGGAAATGATATCTGACTGAATATAAAGGAGAAAAAACGTTGGCGGATGAACAAAAATCTCTACTCTTCATTGGGAAAGTTGGCAAGTGCCTGAGAGGAAATACAAGGAAAAGGAATCTATTCAAAATAATAAAATCATTTGTCCGTTGTTTGGAAGAAAGATAATATATTACGTGAAATAATATAAATCTTTAAAATACATGTGTAGAGAGAGAGAGAGATGATGATGATGATGGTCCGAGCAGTTTTCAAGATGCCCAATTTCTGCTTAAAATGCATCAAACATATTCATAATCCTTAAAATAACAAATCAGGAAAAGAAACAGTCAGATTTGCCCAAATTTATGTCTTCTCATTGAGAAAACTGATGAAAAAAGAGAATAAACGCCAAAAATATGGACTTTTTTGTATTAAAAAGTAGATTTAAAAAATAATCTTTAATTAGTGTACTAAAAATTATAAGTAAGTTAGTTTAATTAATAACCCCGTTATAACGAAACTTCGAGGGACCGATTCAGAAGCTGTTAGGGTTCAGTATTTCTAATTTTTCAAATAATGGGTAAACAAAATTTCCTATAATCCTTAATTTCATTTCTGTGTTGAACAAATTAATTATACTAAATTGCAATCAGCTTGAAAATAGAAATTTTGGTTCGCTATTCTACACACTATCCCTGCTTTTGAAGATCGTTACAAGCATTTGATAATACATTAGTGTCATAGGAGTTTGGTTCGCACCTTTGGAAAGTTCGTTATAACCCGTTCGCACCCAACGTCTCATATAAGCGACGAACCATTCCGCTCTTTTCGGTCCAACATCGCACCGACGTGGAGAGCTCCGATCGATCTCGAGGGCCCAACGTCTCGTACGCGTGACATGAAAACGGAACGTTTTATTTGAATTTTTAAATGCCACTAGATGGCGCGAATTGGCAACGGTTTTCACGACGGTCGAGTCATATAGCATTTGACCTTCAGTATGCACTTACGGTTCAGGGTTTTTCTTGTTGGTTTATTTCATTTTCTTATGTAAACCAGCGGGAGTGGCCACCCGAAACTTTCTCGCATACGACCAGTAATGTGGGGTGGGTAGGTAAATATTCTTGGGGTATTTACCCAAGGCCTGGTTATTTTGAGAAAAAAAAACTATGAATGGTAATTTACAATGAAACATATCAAATTCATAAATTCCTGAAATTTAATATTTTGCTCAATTTTTACACGCGCTGAGGTACCACAACTTTATTTAACGTTTTTGAGTACGAAATCTTACTTACAGATATCACGCAACATTTCACCATACCTTCCATCTGGAGAATGTCAGAACGAAGTTTGAATTCAGGGGGTTGCCATAATTTCCGAAGCGAGTGTTTTAGGCTCGCTACAGTATCCTTCGTAGACCGCCAAGGTCAAATGCTAACCATACTAACTTAAGTAAAACAAGTATGCGATTATACAGACTTACAGACAGTCAACCCTTTGTCGGATTTGGCCCAAAATTTTATACGGACGTACATTCATGATGATAAAACAGGGTACCAAATTTTATCCGTCTAGCTATTCAAGTTTTTGAGTTATAGTGTTCGTATGACCACGGACAGACAGACAGGCAGACTTCCCGTAGACGGATTTTGTTCAAAATTTGAAAGAAACCTACAAATTATGCTTAAAGATCACATACCAAATTTCATCCCCGTAGCTCTAATAGTTTTCGAGTTATCGTGTTCACAGACAGACACACACACAGACAGACACGCAGACATAATGCCAAAATTGTGTTTTTCGGACTCAGGAAGGTCTAAAACGTGAAGATTCGTCAAAATCTCGAGTTCAAATTTTTTGACGATTACAATATTTTCTCTTTGTATACTTCGTATACGAGAAAGTAAAAAGTGCAATATTTTGTTGGCGCGATGAAAGGTTGGAATATTTATTAGTTAGGGGTTGGAGCAGAAACTATCGTTTTCAGTTAGAAGTTCGTATTTTGAAGTTGTGTGTTGTGGGTCAATATTATTTTAATTCATTAGTTTTTATTTTAAATATCCCGAAAATTTTATTACATTATATTCAGAAACTATAAATAATAATAAAATGTCAATTTCAGCGTATTTACATGGAGTAATGATTTTATATGAATTTTTTGTAAAATTAAGATAAACTGCTGAAAATGCATTTTTTCGGATCGTTCGGTCCCGTTACTGCTTTTTCGTTCTCCGCGCGCTGGTCCTCAAAGGGTTAACCGAGGGATTGCTATATCCGGGTTCGTTATACCGGGGTTTTATTGTATTTTCTGGTTTTTAGTCTTTGATTTAATTGATTACAATAAAAATATGAAATATTTTTTTCCTCAAATTCGTTACCCGCTAATAAGATTAAATCAAAATTTAATTATATCAATTGACTCACTAATATTTAAGTTTCAAAAGTATTTCAAACAGTGTATTGACATCGACAACTCAGAAATGTACATAAATTCAATTTGTAAAACGTTAGGGAGTGATAAATTGGTTACAAAATTCCATTTTTAAACGCGCGAAACAAGTTAAATAGTAGTGCATAAAAACAAACATACAAAACAAAATACTGAAAGAATTTTCTAAGTTTCAGGAACAGTTATTTTAAAGAATCTTTGTTACATTGTTCCGAAATTCAAATTTCCGTAAAATGTAAAGGCATTTTCTGTTCTCACCTTTTCAAACCTGATCTACGCTCATTTTTAAAAAAATTAGTCTTTCAGTTTGACATGCTTGCATAGAAGTACGCTTTATTTTACATGCTAGGCTACTGTTAGGAATCTGTAAAACTGTTTTCCCTTCAATGTTATTCTTGTGTTTGGAAAGAGTTCCACAGAGACTGGTAATGGACGCCTACCTTGGCGACAAAAATGAAGGTCCGAGAAAATTGAAGAATTATGGCTCTATCTCTCATAGGAACCGATATCTGGATTCTTTTGGAGAATTCCATGTGATGTCACGAAAGCTATAAATATCGGAGGAGCTCGAACGAGTGAATAATTTCTTTTGAGATCTGTTCGCAGTTCGAGTTGTTCATCAGTTTTACGCTGAGTGATATTGAAAGTGCTGTTTCTGTTATTAGTGATTTGCTGTCTGCTTGTGTTGCTAATTTGTATAACTGCTGCTTTTTCTTGTTACCTGTGCTCCGTGTTTTCTGGAATATTTGTTGAATAAAGCGTCTTTCTCCGTTATCCTGCATTTTAGACTAATTCACCGTACATCCATAGGGCGATTTTCGTAATACTTCCCAAAGACAAATGAATTTAAAACACAGTGAATTGATTTGTTTAATGGTCGGTACCTCGATTTTGTCTTTTAATTGCAAACAGTAATAGGTTCTTTTTATTTCTCAAATGAGGTTAAAAAGTATTTTTAGTTCTTATTGAAATGCATTTCATTGTAGTTGAATAAAAATAAGACTAATAAGTATTATAAGTAAAACTCAGAACAAAAGAAAAAAAGACAGAAAAAGAATAAAAAATAAAGCACAATCTTAGAATTTTTGTTCTGAACTTCGATTCTGTGATAAAAAAAAGCTGATTTGATTTTTCTAATTCTAACTCTCCGTCAATCTAAATTTAATTACATTCTTATTATTTTGTATCTTCTTTTAATTTCTTCTGTAGTTCGATATTTCTCAGCAGGTAACATAAAGAGATAAACAATAGAACGGTTGTCCCATTCCAACATTCGTTTTGTTTTCTATTATTTGGTTGAATCCCGATGGCTTTTTCATTGTTCGAATTAAATTAATTTTATGAGCAAGAGTAGCAGTTTTGTTAAGGAAAGAGACTTTAATTCAAAGGAATAAGAGTTTTGTGGAGGGTAAGTTAAATAGTTATCAATATGTGAAGAAGTATGAAAATATTGTTTCCAAATTTTCAAAATTTTTTTAGTGAAACTCTACTCTCTGTATACAGTGTCCCAAAAAGTGGAACAATCATTAATTACCTGAAATATCGCCCCTAGGCATATATTTCCAATTAAAAAGTTTTTACTAATTGACATTTTCCTAAATTGCAGTTTTACACTACGGGGGCCGTATAAAAAGTTAATTCTTTTTACCTTTTACTATCCACATCCACAGAAACCAAAGTTTGAAAAAAACACCAATTTTTGTTCTATATGGAAGCTTATGACATCTAGATATGTCATCAATAGTCGCCTGCCCCCATCAATTTTCGAGATATATCACAAAATAAAACTATTGCACAGTCCTTCAGCTTTACAGTTGCCAATTCGTCAAGTTCAAGCATAATTACAGGCTATTAATATTAGTTTTGCTAAGGAAAGAGACTTTAATTCAAAGGAATAAAAGTTTTGTTGAGGGTAAGTTAAGTAGTTATCAATATGTGTAGAAGTACGAAAATATTGTTTCCAAATTTTCAAAATTTTTTTAGTGAAACTCCACTCTCTCTATACAGTGTCCCAAAAAGTGGAACAATCATTAATTACCTGAAATATGCCCCTAGGCATATATTTCCAATTAAAACAGTTTCTACTAATTGACATTTTCCTAAATTGCAGTTTTACACTATGGGGGCCGTATAAAAAGTTAAATCTTTTAACCTTTTACTATCCACATCCACAGAAACCAAAGTTTGAAAGAAAAACACCAATTTTTGTTCTATATGGAAGCTTATGACGTCTAGATATGTCATCAACAGTCGCCTGCCCCCATCAATTTTCGCGAGATATATCACAAAATAAAACCATTGCAAAGTCCTTCAGCTTTACACTCACCAATTCGGCAAGTTCATGCATAACTACAGGCTATTAATATTACGGCAAACAACTGGTCTCTGAAGGCGGCTAGTTATCAAAAAACAATTAATAATACTGCCCGTTTTGTTCGATAACCTTTTACCATCTTCCAGCAAGCTTCATAAAAGTTCACATCTTTAACATCAGAAGACTGAACAAGAAGCCGATTAAAGTATCCGACTAGGTTGAAAATCGATTTTCGAAGAAAAATTGAAAATCTTTTTTCATGATCTGAAAATAAAGCCACAATTTTAAGATTCTAAAACAGTCTTTGTTTTCATACTTATTCCTTGATATTTATTTGAACTAATGTGTATTTTATTTTTTAAATGCGTTTTCTGAAAAATGAAAATTTTACTAAAATTGGTCCACGAAATACGTGATATCTCCGAAACAATTTATTAAAATTCATTGAAATTTGGTACACATGTGTCAAAACAATTTGAGACAACAACAAATTAATATACATCAGAGTAAGATAGTGTAGCACAGTGCACTACAACTCCTACAGCAACGCCACTCTCTCTATTCAAAGTCTATGACACTTTTCACAGCACAAAGTCTATGACGCATTTATAGCACAAAGCCTGCACGTGCCTGCGCACAAACAATCGGAACAACAATCTCCGCATATGCACGCAGCACATCGCTTCCTTGATATTCAGATAATATCAAACAAACTGGAGGTTGCTTCTGTAGTGCACTGTGCTACACTATCTGACTCTGATGTATATTAGCCAATATCCACTTCCAGGCATTGGAGATTTCTTTTGTCTAGTGGTTAGGATCTTCGGCTCGGAACCCAAAGGTCCCCAGTTCTATCCTCGTACCGCTACAGGTTTAATATACCACAGATTTTATGATAACTTTATTTGCTCATGTTTTATAGTCAGTTTTAGTTCGAAACATAGATAATTTTGACGAAAAATTTAATGACGCCAACTTTGAATGTTCACAAAATATTTATTTATTAAAATAAATTTTATCTTGCGGTCTATTACATCCTAGATAGTTCGAGAAGTAGGCATGCGAAATTAAAATGAAATATATCCCATATTTTTTCAATTATGCTGTTTTTCGTAGCATTGAAATTTTTATAAAAATACTTGAAAAAAATTATTATTTTCAAAAACTGCTGATGATGTATGAATTTTTATTTCTAATTGTGACTATTTAAGCCTATTTTTGTTATTTAGCTCTTTAAGTCACTTTTGTGTATGCTTTTTAAAAATTTTATCTCGGAACCTAGTTGGGTACCTTAACAGTTCTATCTGAATCGAACCTTATACCCTACAAGGAGCTGTGAAGAAAATGAAGTTTGACGGCGCAAGTTCTGACGAGTATGGCTGAAGTGGCAAAAGAACCCAGCCAAGCCCCAAAAATATTTGTAGAGCGATCTTCCTTTGTATTGATAAAACACAATTCCTTTACTATTATTAAGATCTAGATATTTCTGGATGATGTGTTCGCTAAAACTGTCACATAGTCGCAGGTACGAATTCGAATAAGTTGTTTGGTTCTTTATTGTACGAGTAACTTTGGAATATACGCCACTTTTAAAGCTCTTCCACAATGAGAGAGTGATCTGCCGTCGAGTGTTTTTCTTCACAAATATTCGCAGACGCATCGCACAAATTAACTAGTTAGTTAACTTTAAGTAATTTGATTAAAGGTTAACTAAAATGATAAATCGATTCATTAACTAACATAACCTATGAACTAACATTTACTTATTATTGTTAAAAGAAGTTTAGTTTTTTTCAGAATTAAATTCTACCATAAATTACATCGAAACGCTTGCTCAGAAAAATGTCACTAGCTTCGAGTCAGGTTTATTTCGAAATATTTCGTTTTATTCCTAACCTCATCAGAAAAATCCATTCGACATCGGAGGCTTTGAGAAAAAAAATCCAATGCGGGCGAAACAATTGTGATTAATTAAAACACTGCGTTTTTCTAATCATGGGAAAGATCTCGGAAACACGATTTTTTCGCTCTTCTTTAAATTCCCGCGATCAGTTTCACATGAGGAAACCGAGTTAAGAAGAGAGAGGGATTAATTTGTTTAATGCTTGTTCGCTTCAATTTAGTGCCTTAATTTTAAAACCGCGACAGCTTTATTTTTTATTAAAGAAAATCCACGTTCGCTGCTTTTAAATCCCGTGTTTATTTTTTAAATAAAGTGCTTTAAAGGCGAATAAAATATAACAATAAATGGAAAATGGAAAGTAAATTTTCTTCATTTCGTGAAGAAAGCCACGTTCGGTGTTTTTTTCTGGTTAAAATTATTAGTAATTAAACTAACTTATTTTTCACTTCATTTTTGAATTTCAATAAATGTAATGGATCAAAATAAATAAAAAGTTGGAACATTTATGGCTAATAATTTCGAAAATTTCTCAGACAAATTTTTCATGTCTGTGTGGCAACCTGCATATTTAACCCTTTATAAGGCCATTTTTGCCTAGTAGTGGTATAATAAAATAACTTAGGAATTGAGATTAATTTAAGAAAAAAATTCATTTAGCTTATTGGATAATATTAGTTTTCGTTAATTAATTTTGTTAATTAATAATTAATTACCAAGTCAAGACACTTCGTTATGGTTTGAGATAAGAAACTGGAACATTCAGGTTTTTGTTTCATCGAAAAATTTGGCGAGAACTTAGCCAACCTTAAAAAATGCATTTAAAAATTAATAAATTTGGTGGGAAGTAAACTTAACACGGCCTTAGAAAGGATTAAATTAAACTGATTTGAAACTTTTCCCCTTATTTAATTCGTTTTAGTTCTTCTTTTTTTCAATTTCTACTATAGTTCACACTTCTCCCTATATATATTTATGTTGTTCACATTTTCAATCGTTAGTAAAATACTTTTTATTCATCCACTCAAGTTCAAATACATTTTTTAAAACTTGTAGTGGATGACACTTGATGTTAATACAGTTTTTTCAAATATTAATTCATTAATTTAATTTAATTAATTAATTTTAGTTTGATATGGGAGAAAGCATATGTCGCCTTGAGTCGTTTGGTTCGAATTTTTCTCAATAGATGGAGCTAGGTTTGCCAGCTTCTAGACCTAATATCCTTTGTTTTCTGGTATGTTCACGAAGGCGTCATTTTTTCATGTATTTTTGTCAGAGGGTAATGTTGATTACTTTCTTTATTCTCTCTACTGGATGTGTTAAAAAAGACTTTATGAAGATTTTCATTCATTCAATTCCTACTATTAGTTCACACTCCCCATATATTTATTTATATATCTTGTTCAAATTTTCAATCGTTAATAAAATACTTTTTATTCATCCACTCAAGTTCAAATGCATTTTGTTAAACTTGTAGTGGATGACACTTGATATTAATACAGTTTTTTCAAATATCAATTCATTAATTAAATTTAATTAATTAATTTTAGTTTTATATGGGAGAAAAAAATTTGTCTTATATAAGATATTTAGTAGGATATAAATTTAGGAATAAATACCGTCAGTGACGAAGCGTGTAGATCGCTCACCTAAGTAGGAATTGACTTAAAATTTTTTTTATCTTACTTGTTTTAAATGGACGCTGATGACATCTAACGAGCGTCGAAAATTTGATGTAAGTAATAGGGAACTTTTAGTAAAAAAGTGACTGGACGTGGTCAATCCAGGTTTTTATAGGGGCCCATTCTTGTGGAAAAAATATTTTTGTTAAAAAAATTAATTTTGTGTAAAATAAAAATTTTTTTCTGAAGAAAAGAATTATTTTTGAGAAAAATAAAAATATTTTTGTGAAATTTTTTTTATCATATAAAATTTTCAATTTTAGCAGTCATATTTCTAAATTTTACGTTTAATATCAAAAGTGTTTTATTGAACCAAATATATGCAGTAATTTGATATAATACTGAAAAAAATACTCGTATATATATATTTTGTGCAATGCCTCATTCAAAAACTTTTAAAAAAGAAGTCAGATTAAAAAAAATAATGGTGGTTTATTGTTAAAAGTATGTTGAAACATTGGAACTTTCTGTAAAAAATGCCCACTTAATTATGCAAAAATACATCTTCACTTTTAAAATCGATTTAATATAGAAAAGTAAGGATACCTAATACTGGGCAAATTTTCGAAAATCGTTTTTTGTCCCTGGAAAAAATTTTAAAAAGGCATCATTTTTATAAAATGAAATTTTGTAGAAGGGCCGTTTTTACGAATTTGAATTTTGGGAAGAGGCCGTTTTTGTGAATTGGAATTTTTTGAAGGGGCCGTTTTCGTGAAGTGGAATTTTTTGAAGGGGGTCGTTTTTATGAAGTGGAATTTTGCGATGGCTCCGTTTTTAAGAAGTGGAATTTTGTGAAGGGGCTGCAAAATGGCCCCATTTTTTGCCTGGATCGACCCATGCTGGACTTCATTCATGGTATGTGATACATGTTAATTGCACCGCTCCAATTCAAGTTTGGAATCCACTGTGCACCATGAAGTTGCGTTTGGCAACGTTAAAAACAATTATTTTTTGGTTTTAAATAATTACTAGGGGTTACACCCCCTGCTCGCTCCTCTCCTCTACCCCCAAGAATCACGCTGTGATTCTTTTGGGATCACTACGTGACCAAAGCTCGCTTCGCTCGCTCGCCATACAGTTATGCATTTCTGCTAGTAATATGAAATTATAAATACATTAGTTACTGAAAGTAAACTTAAATGGTCTGAAATTGCATGAACTCCTGAATTAATTTTTCATCGATTTCTAAAATTAAAATTGCTGATAGTACAGAATAATTATATATATTTTATCTTTTTAAAATTGATAAGATCCTAAGTTTACACATGTTATGTTGCTCAGAAATCTGCCCCACATGTATGCAGATTCACTCCAGTTACAATTTAGTCAAGAAGGGTACAACATTTTTCTCTGAGTTGTAACTTATGTTTTTTAAAGCTCAGAAAATGTGAGTAATCGAGAGATTAAATGGACCATTCCTCAACCTTTTAACTAAAAAGAACATATTAAGGAAACATTCATTTACCTAATCGAAGCTGCAAGACTTATTTTGTTTAAATTATTTAAATAAAAAAAATCTTTGTCTCAGACTTTCCGCCATTATAAACGAACCAAACTTGCGAGCTGTTGCCAAATGGCGATTAAGAAATTCGACCATTTTTTGTCGCTACATAAGAGAATTATGCATATAGATTTGCATTTCTAACTCATATTTTCTTCAATGAGATAAGTGTATTTTTTACAATAAAGCTGCAATCTTTGATGCAATTTTTTGATTTTAATTCGTTTTTTGCTTCGTCTAATTCAATTAATATTGTCTTCGATTTACTTAAGAATCATCCGTATTCATGAACATTATTAGAGTTAATTTATTCCAAATTGTATTGATTATTTTACTGAAATTATTTATTGAATTACTTTATACTTTTGTTACTTTATTACTTTATACTTTTATAACTTTATACTTTTATTACTTTATACTTTTATCACTTTATTACTTTGTGCTTTTATTACTTTATACTTTTATTACTTTATTACTTTATACTTTTGCTACTTTATACTTTTATTACTTTATACTTTTATATATGCAAGTTTATAAGAATGTGTGACAGGCTGGGAAGAGAGGGCGTTAGAACAGAGGTTCCCAACCTGTGGTACGCGTACCTCTAGGGGTACGCGAAGGACAAGTTGGGGGTACGCCAAATCAAAGTTGGAATGGCGGCAACAAGAAAACATAAGGGATTAAAAGCTAAAGAATTTTGTGGTCCCAAGTTCGTGTGAAAAAAAATGTGAAAGTTGTGTAACCTTTAAAGCCTACTTTCAAAATAAGAAAAAGAAAGGAAAAGGAAACTTGGTTATTGATTTATATTTGGTTTCCACAGCTCCATAAATGACGTTATATCAGTCTCATCTGAAGCCAATTATATAAAACTCAGCTCTATGAGAGGTGCTCAAAGATTGTATTGAAATTTTCTTCCACTTGAATCGTTGATTATCACAATGAGTAATCTTTTAGCTATCCTTATAAGTTAATGCGAAATTGATACAATACTGGTTTGATTTGTTTTGGTTTTGAACTATATATTTAATACTACTTTAAAAATGAAATAAAATATAAAATAAAATATTTAATAACGTTATTAATTAGAGTCATTAGACTCTTAACTCTTTAATCCCGAAGTGACATTTTTCCTCTAGTTCCTTTAAAACCGGAACTTTTTGGGAGGATGGGACATGAATTGGACTCTTACAAAATGGGTGGTCATTTCCCCCACCCGCTGCTATAATCTTCCCTTAAGGCGCACAGAAATGGGCTATGGTTCGCATGGATAATTGGACCTCCCTACTGAGTTCATATCCTAAGCGATATCAGAACATCACCTCCCCTCAAAAGACGCCAACCGCCTCAGACAGGCCTCCGTCGCTGTTAAAGGGAAATTTTTAGACCGCCCTGGTCCGCCTCGCTCGGTGTGAAAGGGCTAAACTAACCTAAGCCCTGAAAATTATTGATAAAAATTTCTTTGCATTGACGAATGGTGTGGGCGTGGTGTATACGACAGCAAGGGGTACGCGAAAATGAAAAGACTAATCAAGGGGTACACGAGGGAAAAAGTTTGGGAAACCCTGTGTTAGAAGATAAAATATAATATGAGAGAAAAAAGTGTGTTTAATGTTTTGTCAGTTTTCAAACCATTCAATCGTTCTGGATTGTTATCTTGAAACTTGGATGACGTTTTCGTGCGATAAGTATCCTTCTCTTTCACATTACAAAATACCCCAAAAGAGGAACGATATTTTTTGACCCAAAACTCTTGCAAAATATGTAAACAAAGTGCTTAGTCTAGCATGAAATAATGAATGAAAGCCGCATGTGTAACGTGCAGTTACTTTTTTCACGTGATTGTGACGTCACATGAATTGATTCTAATTAATTGGTTACTCCAGTTTTTCTTTTCTTTTTTTGATATTTCTTCTTGTCCACATTAAACAGCATCTTGATTTCACATGATATTCAATGGTGTAGTCGTGAATTAACCAGAGCAGAAAATCTCTGAGCTGAGTGGTGCAAAATAAAATATTTTTATACATTTAAAATGTATAAAATGTATGAAATTATAGCTATCAACACTGAAAAAATGCATATTTGGCAGCCATTATTTTATATTTAAATTTTGATCAAACATTAAGATATTGTGTATAATAGTTTAAAAGATGAATAAAATGTAAAAGGTGCCTTAAAATTTATGCTAATTTCGATGTAAAATCACGACATAGATAAGTAATAAAAAATATATAATAGGTTTTCAGAATCAAAGCATAAAATAAGTTTAAATGTTTGAAATATTAATGTTGTTAACGCCTTGCTAGTGGTTATTACTTTCATAAATTTGAAATGCCAATCATATTTTCGAGAGTTAGGATTAGATAAAGATCGAGCTGTTCTAAGTAGGTATCTTATAATTTTTCTTATTTATTTCTCGCAAAAAATAATAATAAGCAGTGCCGGAACGCCTTCAAATCCGGCTTCACTACGACTCTGATGACACTCATGGCCATGCGTTGAAACATTCTTACATTACATGAAATTCACCGTTTATTATTTTTTGAATAAATAACTGATTTTTGACTGTCCTTCGAATTCTTCAGAATTTCTTTCTTCTGCTTCAATAAAAAAATCATTCAGAGAACTGAATTTTGACTGTCCTTCGGCAGAATTTCTTTTTTCAGCGTCAAAAAGAAATTCAGTTAGTTCCGAAACGGCTTTAAAATCCGGATTCACTATGACTGATGACACTAATTGACATGCGTTGAAACTTTCTTACATTAAATGAAATTCACCGTTTATTATTTTTTGAACAATTTGAATTTTGACTGTCCTTGGTCAGAATTTCTTTTTTCAGCTTCAAAAAGAAATTCATTTAGTGTGGGAACGGCCTTAGATTGCGATCCGGCTTCACTTCGACCTTGGTGACACTCATGGCCCTGTATGAAAATATTCTTACAAATGAAATCCACCGTTTATTATTTTTTCTACAGCGAACTGAATTTTGACTGTCCTTGGGCAGAATTTCTTTTTTCAGCTTCAAAAAGAAATTTATTTAGTGCCGAAACGGCCTTAGATTGCAATCCGGCTTCACTACGACGTTGTTGACACTCATGGCCATGTATAAAAACATTCTTACATTAAATGAAATTCACCATTTATTATTTTTTCAACAACGAACTGAATTTTGAATCGGAAGATATTTTCTCTTCAGCTTCAAAAATAAATTTACGATCACAACCAAAATGCAAACACAACATAAAAAGCATCGGATGTAAAAAAAGAGAGAGAGAAGGTCAAAATTGAGCTGCAAATTAGCATATTTCGATCGAAAAGAGCAGCTTTCTTTGTCAGCTCTATTCATCAACAGCTTATTAATTAGACCTTCAGTTATTCGCCATTTTTTTCTGTGTTCTCGGAGGATTAAATATTAGCTCGGTCTTTTTATCCTTCCAGTCATTACGAGGATCTCGGATCTTTGGGAGTTTGATGAATGGCGTGCAAATTCAATTTTAATTGTTGGAAAGTATTCCTGGTTGAATTCGCAAGATTTTTGCTCTTTTTGAAAGAAAGCAGATGTACTCTCGGTGATCTTTATTTGAACATCGAAGACATCCAGTTTATTTTGTAGGAGAAAAATTAATTTTGTATTTATAGAATAAATAATTGTTTTTTGATATTTACATCTGTGACACATTTGGGAGAAAGGGTAAAATGCAATATGCGAGAAAAAAGTGTTTAAAATTTTGTCAGTTTTGAAAATTTTGTATAAAAGCAGACTTTCAACGTGCAAACGCCGTCGAAAATCTGAAATCGGTACTAGCCGCTTTTGGCGACCAGCTGTTAGTAGTATTAAGGCCTCGCAAATAAGGACCGACCCGTGGTATTAAGGGCTCGCAACTTGGCAAAATAAATTGGCACATTGGCAATTGTAGAGGCTGAGGGATTCTGCCAAAGTTTTATTTTTCGAATTCTATCGAAAGTAGACGGTGGCAGGTGACCCTTTATGACACATCTAGTGGTCATAAACTTCCACATGAAATAAAAATTGTAGAAATCGGTCCAGTTCTTGGGGCTGCGTGACTGTCTGAAAGTTACTCCCATACAAAGAATGTACAGTGGAGAAGTGTTTTTTAGATTGCTCTCAAAAATGGAGGGCGGTGGTGGGGCGGGCGTCCATTTATGACATATCTAGACTTCATATAGTTTCATATGAAATAAAAATTGTCGAAATAGGTCTAGTGGTTGGGGAACTGTCTCATGGTTTTGCCAATTTATTTAAAATATATAGATTGTTCGACAACTAGCCCCTTTCTCCCCAGATAACACAATTTCCTTTTTTTGTTTTTTAGAAATAAATATCTACTTTCTCTTTTATTATAGGGATTGTGACGGATGACTCCTCCCTCCGGACCTTGCGGTGGGAACAGATATTTTGCACTCAACGTCACCGGTCACTTTCAGGTTTAACCCTCAACTGAATGGGTTCTGCCATTCATTACAAGGCTATTGTGTTCGGTGCTGTGCTTTTTAGGTGTCTTCTTTCCTGCCTCTTGCACGAAATGTTGCAACATTCCTGAAAAGGTGTTTTTGTCCAGAGAAGTGAGTTCCCGTGGGAGTGCAATGGGTTGGATTCTACCCTGCCGATATATAAGGTCGGAACTGGACAACAAAAAAGAGATGACTCTGAGAGCCAGGATGGCTGATTGACGCCGAGGTAGGAACCGGACATTTTCAGCGAAACTCGCTGTTTTCATGTCTTGTCAATGAATGATACGCCCCGACGGGCTTTTACTTTGTATTAGTATTTATTTAACCTAGAAAGATTTGCTCTTATTCCTGTAAATTTAATCCAAGTGTATATATCTTAATAAATTTAATTAGTCTTTTAACTTAGCTGCGAATGTCTGACTAAAACTTGGCTGCAAGACGTTACAGGATGAAGAAAGGATAGTGTGTTCAATTGAAAGAGGAGGTTTTGAAGGTATAGAAACCTCTAGAACTCTAAAATTGGCTTTTAGAACAATAACCTCTTTTCTTTACAGTCTGTAAATTAAAATCCCATACAGCTCCCAACGATAAGAGTATCTCGATCCTATTTTTCAGTGCAATTGAGCTCATTTGCTTTTCAGTGAAATAACAGTCCAGCCTAATGGTTTAGTTTTAATTTAGTTATATTAACGTCATATCCTGAGCAATACGAGGGTTATTTTGGAATGGACCTTGTCATTTTGAACCAGGGTCAGGTTGTCTAGTATTGTTATCACCTTCGTTTTGTTGTGCATTTTTGTGCAATAATTGTGTGACATTGCTCTTAAGTAACACCTCTATATAAATATTTCACTTCCCTTTATAAATATGGTGAGGTTGTTTGTAGTTGATGCCAGCAACCCCAATTCGTGCTCATCAAAAGACGCTACAACCATTGGGTTGAGTAGACCCTCTTGGGTTATGAATGAATCCAGGGTCAGATGGCGAAGCCGACACCTGAGCTGCCACCTTTATCTTCATACTTCCGTCAGGTTTGTTCGGTTTTCTGAGAAGTATTGCGTTTTTTTCAAAAAACTAATTTTATATTTCTGTTTCTTTAAATACTATTGTAAATTTGTAGTCTACTCAATCCGAGTTGTACATTTCACCTGGTGTATACCTTTCTTTTCCTCAATTCACTGGCAAACAATGCCTCGTAGCGAACACCCTTTGCATTTACGACCCCCTGTTCTATTGCAAAAATGGCATGTTTCTCTATGCCTACCCTACCCTTTCATTTTCACAGATATTTTTGAAACACCTTGTATATATAAATAATAAAATATGACGAGAAAGTGATAAAAATGCTTGGTCAGTGACATTTCGAGTAGGAAATGACCAATTTTTTCCAATTTAAAAGTTCAGATTTTTTATATTGATAATAAAAAGCATGTAAATTGACGAAATATGGATTTCTTTCTAAAATATAAGCGAATACGTGTGTGTTTTCTCCCTGAAGGACACACGCTTATAGTTAGAGCTATCAAAATTGGCACAGGTAAACTTGTGGGGGGGGGGAGGCAATGGGCACTTGTTAGCATATTTCTTTGATATTTTAATTAATAAAAATAAAGCAAAATGTGTTCCGAGTTTTTCGTCGATTACTTCCGGAAACACTATCACACAAAAGTGATTTTTCCACCATCTTAAAATTAAAAAAATTGAATATTATTATTAAATATTAAATCTTTTAATGATCTTGATTTCGTAGTCGTACAATTTTTCCCATAATTTTAGAAAATTTTTAAAAATTATATTTAAGTATAATTTATTAAAATAAACTTTATTGTTGCAATGAAATACGAATGCTTTTTATTTTTTTATACAAATATTTAAATGCTCGCTTTCTCTTCTTTTGTTGAAAGTTAAGGTAATATCCTAATGGATTTTGTGCTGTCTCTATTTATTTCATCAATTTTTCTGTAAAATCTGTAAACAAAGTCTTCTGAAATATATATTAATTTATAAAAAAGAAAATACAGAAAAAGTAAACAATATTGATAATAATATACCTTTTGTTCGCCAACTCAGCAGCATCCAGTTACTTCATTATCAATATTGTCTGAATTTATTAAACCAATTAAGATACAATGAAACAACAAAAAGCACGCTTTAATTAAAATTAAAACACATTAAGATAAAATAAATAAAATGGAAAAAGTGAAGAGAACTCGAGTGGCTAACTTTTTCAAAGTGCCACTCGCCATCGGAGTTCTAATCAGTCAAGGGAATGACTAAATAGTCAAATAATATTCCCTCTGTGGCCTGAATTTATCCAATAATTAAAATAAAGGAAAAAAACCTTTCTTAAATAAGCAGATTGCATAAAGTCTTTTTTTAACAAATCCAATAGAGGGGAAAAAGAAAGTAAAAATTACCTTCTGCCAATATACCAGTAAGAGTGATATCTTCGGAATGTACCAGACACAGAGGATATTAAGTTTAGAAGATAGCAAACCTAGCTCCATCTATTGAGAAAAATTCGAACCAAATTAACACAAATTTAGATGCTCTTTTATACTTTTTTAGTTAGGTAATTAAATTTAAAGAAATTACTTGGGTAGCTGTTATCTTTGAAATTATTATTTAAATTATCTAAAGCTGTGACTAAAGTCGAATGGTTATTACGAATATTTTTTATTCTATTAATTTGAGAATAAATGGTGTTTTTTAGAATTTTATATTTCAGATTAGTCTGAAAGTCACAAAGTGTAAAGTCCTCTAAGATAGCAAATACTTTATGGAAATGTATTCAGTAGGCTCAAAGTTATGGTTGGTAATCTCTGATTCTTTTTATCGACGTGTTTCAATTCAGCT
Source organism: Araneus ventricosus (assembly GCA_013235015.1). Taxonomy (NCBI): domain Eukaryota; kingdom Metazoa; phylum Arthropoda; class Arachnida; order Araneae; family Araneidae; genus Araneus; species Araneus ventricosus. The sequence continues at coordinate 10,936 of BGPR01007916.1, read as the reverse complement.
AACATGCTGCTGAACGTAAAATATGCAGCTCCATTTCAATATTGGAATCAAATGCATATTTTGCATGTCGAATGAGATAGTGAAGTTGGCGAGGACATTTTGTAATTATATGTTAGATGACACGGACAGTTATTTGATTCCGTCAGGGACGTTCGTATAGACAATGAACAGGACAGGTGCAAGGCTACTAAAAGAACACGGTTTAAATGTCTATCAGAATTAAAAGTTTAAAATCACGCTGTTATGAGAACAATGCATATCAAATTATGCTAAAGTTTAGTTTAGTTATATTAACGTCCTGTTTTGGAGCAACAAGAGGTCTATTTTGGGACGAACCCCTTCACTTTCAACCATAGTCAGATGACGAGGACGACACCTGATCTGGCACTTCCCTCTCCAAACTTCAGCACCACCAGCTTGAAATTAAATTTAAACTTTTAGGATTTTTATAATGGTTTTAATTAAATTGTTTCCAATAAGACTTTTAACTTTGAAAATTTAATGTATGGCCGTTATGTCTGATTCCCTTTCCTGGCCGGGGGAGCCTTGTCGTGTTGGAGATGTAGGTCTGGTTGCTCTGCATCGCACATGACGGACTGGGTGTCTTTGAAATTGTGGGTTTACTGCAGTGGAAGTGGTTATTCCTGTTGGTTTTTATTACATGGCTTTACTCAATATACCCGGTGCATGCTTGGTAATAGCCTATTAACATTTTTTAAAGTTTAAACTGATTAGTTGTGTGGGTGAGAATTGATTAGTTTTTATATTTTTTAAAGAAAAAGGGAGGTAAAAATTGATTGCCAGTTCATTTTGTGTGTAGAGTTTGTTCGTGTGCGTGTTGTTCGATTCGATATAATTTGTCTGCGTCTGTTTTGAGTGTGGTTTTGCGTTGGGTTTTTTTGTATTTGCGCTGCATCTCACACATTGTATTCTATGGGTGGAATGCCATTGATAATTAAAATTGGGAATGTATTCACGTTTCTCCTCGGCCATGGTAAATTTGTATTAATAAATAAGTTTCACTCCATATGCTGTTATTTGTATCGTCTCCTTGGCCGGGTGAGCCCTTGCAATGTGAGACTTTTATATATGTTTAATTTCCACCCATGTTGCGGGGTGTAGTATGTATTTATGAGATAATTTTTTTAATAAATGCGAGTGGGGCTTGCGTCCTTCTGCTGCTGCTGGTCGGTTCTCTTCTCGACTCTTTAATGCTTTAAACCCAGTAGGGTGGGCTGGGTCTGGGTGAGTTGTGTTGCACCACACCAGCGGGAGGACTTTTGACCACATACGAATGATTTAACGTGCATCTTCAATGGAATCGGGTTTCGATCCTGGAACTACACGGTCCCGATTCCGAGATCTTTCTACTAGACCCCCGTGGCCCTCAAATTATGCATAAGATATTCAATCGAAATTAAACATAGTTATTTTCCCCTCAGAACAAGTGGTCGCCAAAAGCGGTTAGTTGAAAATAATCGAGAATATATAGTTTTCAACAAGAACTTTATTGCTTTTTTCATAAACGATCGTATCCGTTTGATTTGGCATAAGGGCGATAACTTTTGCAATATCCAATACAAAATGTTTATTAAACTTAGTATCCTTTCATCCCAAAAATACACACACGATGGTTTTTCCCTTTTTCATTCGCAGTTATTTATCGCAGGAATTCCAGCGGCGAGTTAATTTTTTCCCTCTCCTTTTTTGTTCCTTCTCTAAATATGCGGGGCGCGAAGAATGGAAGCGGCGGGCGCTACAAAAGAGGGCGCGCAATTAATCAAAGTCTAATTTTATGCGGAGCGGCACAAAGGCCAGCCGATAGAAAAGAGGTGGCTTCAATACGCCAAGAATGCGAAGGGAACGGGGGGCGTGCATATAGTGTCGCGCGAATAATTTACAGGATGTTGCTAAATACATAGGTGTATCGACATGTCTTCTTCAGAATATGGGTGTACAGGTGGTATAACGCCAAGCTTTTGATATTTCACTTCCAGGGGGAAAATCACAAGCCAGCTATAGCCTGGTAGTCTCATCTTACTGTTTTTCCATTGCCTGTGGTTATTATTTGCGACAAATTTCATTTTTCAATAAATATCGGATATGGTACGAGAAATAACAAATACCATTCAACAATTCTGGAGTAACATTTCGCGTGAAAGTGAGATCGATGAATGAATTACCTAATGTACTGTAGGAAACATATTGAGATTAAAATGATGTTTAAGGAAATCAAATGCCTTCTCGTTTCTCTGCGAGCGAGAAGCTAGGTTGGTCACTACGTGCGGGCGCATCGGTCGCTGTGACCTTCTTAAAATTCTTCGTGATTTTCACCAACTTTGCAACTCGACTTTGACTAAACCTTAATTTCAATTTCTAAAATTCTTCTTGCAATCTTCAATGTCCACCTTTCTCTGTTAAATGAAACTAAAACAAACTCTACTTGTTATTTGGTTGCGGAACTATAAGCGTTTAACTTTACCACGAAAAGCGTCATAATTCTTTCCTTTCCCGACACTCCATTAGACCACTATGGAAGGACGTAAGTTTACGTCAACATCAAAACATTGTATATTCCAAAAGCGAAAATGTTGGGTAAGCACAAAAACATTCTCCACACTAGCCGCAGGAATGGTCACAATAGCGATTTCTTTACACGTTTTTAAAAACTACTTACACAAGTACCAGCCACTTTTCACGTTTATCACATTATAAAGCATTGCTCATTTGACATTTTAACTTGAAAAACGGGTGTTTGAAATTTTTTGGCAACATATTTTCATCGTTTACCACTTTCAGTCTTCAATTCTATTTCTCTCTCCATTACCCCACCGGTCAAACGGCGCCCAGCTGGTGTGGTGTGGAAGTTTGGAAAAGGCTGTGCCAGCTCGGGTGTTGTCTCATCATCTGACCGTGGTTCAAAATTATCAGGTTCTTCCCCCCAAAAATAGACCTCATGTTTTCTCAAAACGGGGAGTTAAAATAACTAAATAAACTATTTTTCTCTGGAGGTCTTGTTGGTTATGTATAGGAATAGTTGATATTAAATCAGTTTCAATAGAAATAGTTTTGAAGGACATTTCCGTTAGATAATCATATCATCCTAAATAAATTGGAATGTATAATTTCCGTACCTATAGACTTCATTGAATACTTCTTAAAAACCAATCACTCAAAAATAAGGTATTTTTTTATCAGTGAATGTTACTTTCGAATTTGAAAATTCTTCAAAATCGAGTATGAAATGAAGCGCATATTCAGTAGCGCAAAAATATCATTCGAAGCTCTAGTTTTGAGGGTACCGTCCGTCATTTAAGTGTAATTAATTCCTTCCAAGAAAATCGCGTTCGCGCCGTAATTAAAAGTTTGCACAGAGGCATTAAATTAATGAAGACACAAATTAAACAATTTCTAGCGCCGATGATGCCTCGTGGCATCGCTCTTCCCCACCCCATTCCCAAGGAGTTCAAATAACTCTAAATTACTTTGCACAGGCAGATAATGAACATCTTAAAGGAGCGATATTGCGGTGTTTCGGCTCATCTTGTGAAATCTGAGTCGCGGAGAACGTATTCCCTGCCATTAGAAATCGAATGAATGCAATAAAGATGCCTATATTTCGAAGAAAATCATAACAAGTGTTTAAATACTTATTTAAGCACTGAATCTGTTTCGTTCTGGTGCCTTTATGATCAGAGGATTGCGTTTCACGACTCGGTTCAACCGAAAATCAGCCGCGCATGTGAGTCTTCGAACATAAACAGTACGAGCGTTCGCTATGTGCATGTTAAGCCGGGTATTCACGACCTTCACATCCAAAAACCATTCGACAATGTGGAAACTCATCAGATATGTCAGTGTGAAGCGGCTCTCCGGGCCATTTAATAGTCCAGTCGAATTGGAACGAACGGAAAACTTTTTCTGGAATGGGGATAATTCGTTCAGGCATAATAAATTAGACTAAATGTTAACTTAGAACTTAGTTTTCAGAACTTTTTACTGAAAAGAGCCATCATAAAGCCATCTGAAATTGTCGGACAACACTTTTAGTATAGGATTTTTTTTTCTTTCCGCGAATTCGGACTGATAAAATTTACTTACATGTATTCTTTTTTTCGAAAAAGTTGAATTTTTAAAAAAATAAGGCAGATACCGTTCTGAAATTTTTACCAGATATACCCTAAAATACGTACTTACTCGAAATTTAAAAAGGTTCGATTTAATTGTAAAAGAATTAAAATTACTTTTCCAAAATTTACGTTTTTCTAAATTAACTCTTTCCCGAATTAAGCTATCTTAACTTTCTTTATAGATCTTTTTACTATCCATAAATTTCTGATATAAGCTTTCTCTCTCCGATTAATAGTCTTTTATTTAAACGCGAAAAACCGATCGTTCGAATCCCTCCCCCCCTTATCCAGTCCGATCTCTGTCTGCAAAATACAGTGCCATGTTTTGTGTAGTAGACCCGACATTTTAAAATAATAAAATTGCTGTTTTGTATTTTCATCATATTTTGATACTTTTCCTGACAATTCGATTGGACTATAAGGCCTTAAGCCAATTTTGGCAAGCTGGTTCGGAGTAGTGTTCCTTAAACATCGATAGTTCAACTATCGATAATTTTTCGAAACTATAGACTGAACTATAGATATAAACTTTTAAACTCCTGGTGTTTTTTTTATTAGACTCGGCGTTTGCATGTTTTGACTTTTTGACCCTTGCTTTTTGGAAATGAACTTTAAATTAAAAAAAAAAATAATACGGCTTTTGGTGTCATAGTGTGTCTTAAAGTTTTGTGATTATGTGTTTTCGTTTTTAATTATATATACGTTTGCATAAGTTTTATGATTTTATGTATTCTCTGTGGTCTACTTTTTTCTTTCTAAGGCATATATTTTTATTTTTTATTTACTCATTGCGACTTTTGTTCTTTGTGTGTTTGTCAGCACTCTGTAAATGGAGTTTTCTATGTAGTGTGCTTTTCTTTAAATAAATATCGATAGTTTACTCCCCTGCGATACTATCGATAGGTGTTCTTTTAGTCGATAGTTTAGAAACTATCGATAGTTCCAGTCGATTGCTTCAGTCGATAGTTTTGAAACTATCATTAGTTACACTCGATAGTTTTAAAACTATCGATAGTATTGATAGTTACTCTCGGTAGTTTTAAAACTATCGACTTTCAAATGCGTCTATTTGTAGAATTGTCCAGGAGAAGACTATCGATACTATCAATTGCTTTAGTCGATAATTTCGAAAACCCGATACTATCGACTTGGCTTCGACAGTATCGATAGTCTATTGATGTTTAAGGAACACTAGTTCGGAGCGGGATGCGAATGGAGTGAAGCGGAACGTTGGATATCCAACCGTCCGAATTTCTATTTCTCCATTTGGATTGCCGGGCCATGAATTATGAAATTGGACGAAGGTAGATACTTGGGGGTAGGAAAGGGTATCGGATTGAATCGCAGAGGATGGATTTGTTTGCGTGGAGCGGCCCTGAATGACCGGCCTTAAATCTGCCTAATTGAAGCGACCTCCACCTGGTGTACTGTGGGAGTTTGATCGTCGATTCCAATTCAAGTGTCGTTCTCGTCATCTGAACACAGTTAAAAATGAAACAAAACAGCCCTCGTGTACCTTCTAAAAGGGTCATTAATCAAACTAAAATTATTTGGCAAACTGCTACAGCCAGCAGTTTATCGGGTTGCCACTAGTTGGTAGTAGTTGTGTAATTAGGAACTATCTGGTATTTTATTTATTTCGAGGTCACTATTAAAAGCTTCGCATAAGTATGTATAGTTTGCTGTGCAAAAGTAAGCCAACTGCTATCCATTGCCCAATAGTGTATTCATAATAATAACCTACAGTAAAAATTATTTGAAAGATGAAAAAACTTCAGATGTTTTTTCTGTTACGTTTCATGAAAACAACTATGTCTCAAAATGTGCTGCTTAGAGTCATCGTCCTTATTTGAAAGTTTCATCCAACTAGGGTCCAAACTGTTAGTGGTTTGCACCTGAGTATTGAAGCTCTGTTAGCGCAATCTCCTCCTATTCTACTGTTCTTTGAGTATTTGAGAACTCAACTATTTTCTTTCTGATGCAGCATGAGCCAAAACTATAAGCACCTCGAATGCGCATTGGTGTTTGCTGTCCCAGTAGTGAAAATGAATTCGTGTTCTGTAGATTTTTCTGGCTTAGTTTTATTTTCAATTAAGTTAACGTCCCGTTTAGAAGCTATAGGAGGGTTACTTTTAGATCAACGTTGTCATTTTAAACCGAGATCAGATGACGAGTACACCTAAGC
>BGPR01007915.1:53630-67592 GCA_013235015.1 Araneus ventricosus | reverse complement strand
TCGTGTTCACAGACACACACACAGACAGACATAATTCCAAAATTGCGCGTATTACGCAATCCTTGCGATTTCTTAAAAGATCATTAGTTTTGATATTCAATTTTGGATTTGTTTATGATCACTTGAAACAGTTTTATTATGCTCGCTGAGTAGAATATTTTTTCAGTTTCGTCGGGTATTTTTATATGTTTATATTTTTACAATCTATATATTTACGGTAAAAATTCGGCTACAAATCATACTTTTTTTATCACCAATGTTAAATTAAAACCTTCATAATATGTTTTGTAAATACAAGGAAGATACAGAAGTATTCTTAAAAAATTCTATTTAATGCACATTTCAGAATGACAAAAACAAATTATTTGGCCGAACCCCTCCCCCCAAAAAAGCTACAATTTACCCACCCCCCCATTTTTCCCGTCACACTCAACTATCCGGACTTTTCAGGTATCCGGAAATCGGCGTTTCCCGAGCATGCTGGTTAGTTAAACTTTTACTGCAGAATGTTTTTTTTTTTTTTTACTTAGGCAGTTATACTTTTTACTTGCTGCTAGTAGCTCTTCGTCAAGGATTGCTACAAAATGCTCTTAGTTTTTCTATGAAATCATGCTGTTTGTTAGAATTTACCTATTTAAATACCTTTTACCTGTTTAAAAAAGCCTTAAAATCATTAAAAATATTTAACATAGCAGTTCAAATTAAGATGATTTAATTGGTTAAAAATGAAAAGATCTGGATTATGGTAGAGGGAATTTAAAATAAATAGCTTTGTGTGCCTGGCATTTTGTTCACTATAGATTCAAACAAACTCATTCTTTATTCATTTTAATTATCCTGTTTTATTAATCCTGGTTCTTGCAAATTATTTCATGATTTGGCTATGTAAAATATTTTTAGTCTTTATTTTATAATACTCCATAGCAGCTTGTGCTGCTAGGCCGAAAATAACAAATATTTGTATTGCCATTTGGTTTTTTTCTTAATTAAATATGTTTAGAAATAATTACCTTTAAAAGTCCAGTATAGCATATTTAATCTAGAAATGGACCCCAGAATGATTTATCCAAATTCCCCGCTGCAACTTTTTACCAATTCAGTGGAGTTTTGTGACTAACAGACACATGTATAGCAAAATCAAATGCTTGAACACTCCAGACTATTTAAAAAAATAAAACTATTAATTTAATCTGCCGCTTACTATGTTAATGTTAAAAACTTTTTTAGTAACTAAGTATTGTGTTTATAAAATTATAATTGAGTTTTTGAAAAAAATGTTTTGTTGAATTTTTTTCCAGATCTGTCGGCGGCCTTCGTATTTCTCTGTATATTCCAATTACTCTGTACGAAACAAAAGCATTAGTTGAATTTTTGAAAGAATTCCAAGCAAACAATCAGCGAATGTGCTGAAAATTCTTGATGACAAATGTTTAATGAATTTTATTTGTAGACTATGGCATTTCCAGAATTATTTTCTTTCAAATCTTTTATTATCAAGAGCTCAAATTTTAGATATTTTTATGCATTATTTTTACACATATAATCTTCGAATTTACTCTACAATTTTATGTTTGTTTCCCAATGACACCTTACACATTCCTCTTTTTCTTTCTTGTAAAATGTTTGGATACTTAACAAAAAAACCATACATGCATGGTTGTGTGCGATATATCGTTGTAGAAACATTGTGTTGAGTTATTTTTAAAATCATTTGTTATCTTTAACTAGTACAAGCAGACTTCAGCCCTTCCACTCTCGATGTGTATGTAGCTATGAGAGTAACGAAAAACAAAAATTGTGCTCAGAAAATAGTTCAATATTAAAGTTAGGAGAGGTTTATTAAAATGTTAGTAAATATTAATTATGAATCATGTCTTAAATATAGCTTGCTTAGCGAATTTTGTTGCCTGTTTTATGATTTGAAATTTTATACAAACTGTTATGCCTTTTACCATGGGAATGACTTTTTTGTCATCCTGCACTTGATGATAAATAAAGAAAATGCCTGGAATTTTTCTAGTTAATTTTTCTTAAATTAGCAATACACTACACATACATATTAGAGTAAATTGTCAATGACCATGAATTTGCATTTGGTAATAAATATTTTTGTAAATTCTTGTGCATTTTCAAATGGGACACAGCTAAACAATCAGCAATGATGGTGACTGGGAGTTGTCTATAAATTTTTTGCCCTTTCCTCTTGCAACTAAAAGTACCGGGGGGTAAACAACAAAATTGAAAAAATTAACTACAAAATTAGCTTTCCTGAACATTATTATTTTTTATAATTACTAGTTTTATTTCATTTTAGCTGCCTAGAAATTTTTCTCACAAAAAGTGGGGGGGGATACAATACTTAATGCATTTGTTTATAAGAGGAAGTAAAAATACACAAGAGTAAATCTTTTTAGGACAATTCAGTTTTGCCTTTTTCTTGGATGGTTCAATTTATTCATACATAACTTCCTTCATTTATAGCATTCCATGATGTCCATGGCACATACTTTACCCTGCTAGATACTAAATTACTGCAAAATTGCAACCAATGATTAACCCCTTCGGGACGAGCGCCGCATATGTGCGTTTCAGCTTGACTCATCTCAGGGCCGAGCGCCGCATGTTTGCGTTACGTCGAAAGTGCTGCTGTGGGCCCAGAGCCTCACATATGCGTTTGGCTTTTGGAACAAAATGTCTTCAATCAGATGGCGTTACTATTCCATGTTTCTTTCAAAAGATTGGTCTCGTTCATTAGTATTTCTCTGTTCGAGGTCAGATTGTAGTCGGCCACGTGTCTGTGAATCATTCTATTAGAATTATTTGATTTTTGAGAGTATAAACAGAAACAGTGCTGGCGAGTGTAAATAGAAGCATGTGTTAAAGAGCTCTTTAACTCATTTTGGAGTGATTGGTTTATAGTTTCTCCTCTTGCTGGGTTGAGATTTTTTGGGAGATATTCTGTCAAGGGTTTTTATGCCTCTCTGTTTTATTTTTGCAGTTATTGCTGAAACGACGCGTTAACTTTCCGAGGGGGAAATATGTAAATTTTTAAATGACAAATCTATGGATTTTTCCGACGATAGTGATTAAGCAATAAATTATTAGAGTTCTTTAGATAGTTATGAATCATCGAATTCTGAATTAGAAGAGGATAGTTCTAATATATCGATTCCAATTCCGTCATGTCAGTGGAGTCCTAAAATAGAAGATTTTTCAGAAGGCTTTGAAGAGTTAATTATTACAATTTTCTTGAAGTATTTTATAATATTGAATGCAAATATTTATTTGTTCCTATATTTTCGAATTTTGCAACAATAATCTAGTGTTTATTTAGGTACTTTCAATTATAGGGAAATACACTATATTTTTATTTTGTATTATTAAAAATCAAGTATTTTAATTAAACTTTTTTATGATTTAGAATATGATATCGTTTAACGCATATTTAAAAATGGTTTCATTTCTATGTAAAGGACACTTTTTATGCATTATTATGTAACGCGCACTTTTGATGCGTGTTAGGCTTAGCGGGAGAAAATGCTTCGGCCGGTGGGCACAGAATGCGCTTGCCAGCTCCCGGCCGGTGGGCACGTTTCCTTCAGCGAGCGGCCGTCCCGAAGTTGTTTAACGTCCACACAATTAAAACTGAACATTTTATTGTAAAAAAAATATTAAGGTATGACAAAAGTTCAACACAATAAAATCTGGTGACCTTTTCTGCATATCTGATTTAAAAAATAAAATGTTAAATCTCCAACGGAAGCACCAACTTGAAATAAACAGAAAACATTTTATGTTCGCTAAATATATCATTGAATCAAATTTATAAAACATCCACTTTCTGAAATATATTATATATATATATAAAGTTTTGGACAGAATTATTGAAATACTTTTAGATATTAATTTTTGAGGAATAAAAACTTTTTTTAAACATATGTAGATTGTATTTCTTCAAATATTTTAAAAATATCTGTACACGCATAATAAGAAAATTAACTATATAATGCTGTTAAGTACTGTGCTCGCCAAATGTGGCAACCCCCATGAAGTAGGTTTACTATTTTTGTAACTGCGCGGGACATAGCCCGCCAGAACTAGATTTGGTTGAGAGATGTGATGTGATGCACGTTGCAATAGAATAAACCGCTTTTTATGGATCATCGCTTCGTCATTTCTCTCCAAAGTTCTCACCGCAATCATACAGTCCATGCCTTACATATATTTAGTTACGCCGCAACATATGTTATAGTTACCCCGCTAGTTAGTTAGAGCTATCGATTGGACTCAACAAATACTATTAAAAAATAAACACTCTAGGAGCAAACATACTTACAGAAAAGTCAGATCTCTCATGAACAGGCAATACCTTTTGCAAAAATACACAAATAATATAATTGCACTTTGAAAGGATGTCATCATTGTCCTACTTTCAAGAATATCGAATAATGGACAGCGCATAATTGTAGGACTAGGTTAACACACCATTAAACCTGTATATTAATATATGCACTTCATTCTTTATACTATACACAGACAAAATAAAAATTTCGAAGCTCTTTAGATTCAATTCTCTAAGTTTTGGAATTTCTATAACTATTCATGAATAAACACATTGAGAAAAATAATGAAAAGTAACTTTAAATTGGTTACAAACGGAGAAAAATCCAATGTTGCTTTCTAGTCGTGGTTAAAAAAAATCCATGACTGCTATCACAATAAAAATGGAATTTCCTTCTTCCAAAAAGTTTTCCAGTAACCAAGTGAATTTCTCTCTGTGTAACAGAATTTCAGCACTTTATTCGACAGATGTTTGCACACAAAATTAAAGATTCTGTGAGGTCTGACATCCACAAAAAAATTAAGGGTTATGTTTCCATGCATTATTTTTTTTTGTTGTTATTGAACTGGTACAATTTCATTTTGATTATTTCGAATAGAGTGCATGGCAATAAAAGGACATAAAAGACAACTGAGAATGGCCATCCTGAGATGAATGATGTTAAGTACAAAAATCTCTTATCTTTGAATAAAGAATTCACTATTTGTATATGATGCAATAAAAATTTAAGTTTTCAAAAATACACTTTGACTTGAAATATTACTACCTCTGTCCCATAATAATACTAGTAGCAAGTGAATATTTAAATGCGAATTATTGGCGAATGCAGCTGTAATTTATGTTGTAGAGCAAAATTGCGAAGCCTTCAATCAAAATCAATGTTTCATGACATCTGTCACTTGTTTTGACACATCTTTCAATTTTTAGGTTAACCTAATTATTAAGAATTATAACTATTTTTCTAATTTCATCCACTGATCGAAATCAGTTGTTTTATTTCGGTTGAATATCAACCCATTGTAAAAGTAAGACGAAACCAGCGGGAGTGGTCTCCCCTAAACTTTCTCGTATACTCCTAACACATGTAGGGACAAAAAATAAGCTAAAACCCCTAGCGCAGTGGAGATAAAAAATAAGCGAAATTAAGTCAGTTCCCCGCAAACTCGCTCGGATAAAAATTTCGAATCTTCCCTATTCCCAGAAAGCAACAAGTTTTGTACAGCACACGTTGAAACGATAAAACGGAAATAAAATAATCCGAGCAGAATCAGAATTCGACAAAAGGGAGAAAAAAAGAACCAAAAGGGAAGAAACGAAGCGCGTTCGAAGCTACAATTTCGTAGGCCGCCAAGGTCAAAAGCCAACTATACTAACTTGAATAAAATCAGCGAAACACTCGCCAACACACAATTTTGAGCCAAATATGCAATTTGAACGCCTTTTTTTCAACGGATTGAAACGAAATTTGAGCACAGATCTATAATTAATATTAGCAAACGTCCTATCAATTTTTATTTATCTAAGCCAAAGGGTTTAGGAGATATAATTTTTACAAGTATACGATTATACATACCGACAGACAGTCAACCCGTTCACGGGTTTGGCCCAAAATTTTATACGGACCTACATTCATGACGATAAAACTGTGTGTAAAATTTTATCCATCTAGCTTTTCAAGTTTTTGAGTTATAGCGTTCACATGACCTCGAACATACAGACAGACAGACTTCCCGTTGACAGATTTTGTCCAAAAGTTGATAGAAATCTACAAATTATGTTTCAAGTTCACATACCAAATTTCATCCCTTTATCTCTAATAGTTTTCGAGTTATCGTGTTCACACACACACACATACAGACACACAGACAGACATAATTCCAAAATTGTGTTTTTCGGACTCAGGAAGGTCTAAAACGTGGAGATTCGTCAAAATCTCGAGTTCGAATTTTTTTGACGATTACAATACTTTCTCTTTGTATACTTCGTATACGAGAAAGTAAAAAGGAGAGTTTTTAAGGAAAGATCGAGTTGCAATTGTCCAGTTCTTGATGCGTCAAAAGAAAAACGAAAGTTGCAAAAAGGTACAATTTCTTTAGCTGCAAAAACAATTTAAGTGCAACAAAATAACCTATGATGAATGAAACTATCTGAACTCCCAAAATAAAAATTAGGAATAATATTTTTAATTTATTGTTTAATTAATTTAGTTTTTTGATAAGAAATGTTGTGTTGTATATTTATTTTCTTTTGCTACTGTTGTTATGGGACAAAATAAATTCATTAATTGCTGCTATTATTATGGGACAGAGGTAGTTTTACAGAAATGTTTTATAATAATTAGTTTTTATTGAAATATGGATCTCCATTTTAAAGAGAGAAATATTTTAATTCTGTAAAATATAAACAGAATATTAGAAAACTAGATGCATTATTGCTCACTTTAAAAAATATTCTGCTTATTGAAGAAGCTACTTTTCATTATTTCACATTAAAAAAAACTCATTCTGAAAACGTTCCACAATGTATAACATTTAAACAACACAATGAGCTCAGACAACATATATTATTAAACATATTACAACATATATTATTAAATTATGGTATTATTATTGCAACATATATTAAATTATTTTGTATTGCTCAGTTGTATTGGAAGTAAGATATATTGCATTTTTGATAACCGTATTAAAATTGTTTACCAAGAAAATATGAATCATGTTAATGGCAAAATGTGGTTAGAGTTGAGAACACGGCTTCATCGCCAAACATGAATTTTTTTAATCAGTATAAGCACCATATTAATTATGGTAGCCATCATAACATTAATGAAATAAAAGAAGAATCGACAGTACCGTTTTACCATTCTTAAGTTACCTAAAGTATCGAGTTTGAATTAGCACAGAATTTTTGTGAATTTCTGTTAAGTTTTTTACCTTAATGAGTTGATGGATTCAGTATTGTAAAACTATGTCATGCATATAAAAGGCAACATAATTTATGAATAATATTGCCAGATGAAGACAAATGAGCTTCACATCTAAACTGAGTTCACTTAGAAGTTTAGAAAACAAAATTTTACAAACAACAAAGTTTTTTTTTTATGTAAATGATAGTTTAAAGAGTTAATAAATGCTGCAAATTCTGCATTTTATAAATAATCACTAAAAATGAATTTTCACACATTATGATAGAACATTTAACAATTTTCTACTTTTGATTTTAATTTAATATAAACCCATAAGACTTTTATTCCTATTTAAACATCTTTCTAAAAACCTTTTTAAGTACTGATTCACTTCTCTAATGGATCTATGAAACATTTTTAAAAATAATTATTTTATACAGCGTTTCTATTTAAATAAATCCAAATGCTTCAATACAATTAAACAATTGAAAAACTTTAAGCAAACAACAAATTTAGAAAATTTTTTACAATCAACAAATTTAAAAACAAAATTTTACAAACAACAAATTTAAAATTTTTATGAAAATGATTGTAATGTCCACTCAATTCAACTTGGATTTAAGCAATTGCTTTTGTCATATCACATATAAGTCTGATTGATTATTTTTGGAGAGGCATTAGCTGATTTGGGGGTGTTTATTTTTGGAGATGAATTGGGGGTGATTATTTTTGGAGTGGGCAGATTTGAATTGGCAGTGATGGCTTCCCCGTTGCCCTTTTCTTCAAGTATGGTGGCGAGTGCTTTTGCTCGCTTCAGCTCTAGATTTCAAGTAATTTTTTTTATTATTTTCAATCTTGAGAAAGTTCTTTCTCAAGATGAGATAGTAATTAGTAAGGTCGATATAATTTTCAGAACAGTAACAAAATTTGGATGCGGTTCAAATAAATTATTTTAATATTTGTAATATTGTGTCCTGAAAGACAACATTCGACGACAAATTTTGATTTAATTAAATCAGTCAGCGGTGCGAGGCCTTCAGTAACGAGCGGCACCTAGTGCTTTCGCACCGTTTAGGACTCCTCAGGCCAGCCTTGTCTGCTTGACGCCGTTATTAGGAATTCTTGATTGATCACATAATGACTTGACAGTTCAACAATTGATTGAAAAGTGCAACTCACTCCTAATGATAAAACTGTGCAGAAATATAAAAATCACATATTAAAATTTCATTTACCAGTCAAAAAATTCGAATTCGAGATTTTGACGAATCTCCACGGTTTAGACCTCCTGAGACCCAAAAACACAATTATGGAATTATGTCTGTCTGTGTGTCTGTGAACACGATAACTCGAAAACTATTAGAGCTACGGGGATGGAATTTGGTATGTGATCTTTACACATAATTTGTAGGTTTCTATAGAATTTTGGATAAAATCCGTCCACGGGAGGATGGATAAAATTTGGCACACAGTTTTATCATCAGGAATGTAGGTCCGTATAAAATTTTGGGCCAAATTCGTCAAAGGGTTGACTGTCTGTCGGTCTGTATAATCGCATACTTGTAAAAAAATTATATCTTAGAAGCCCTTTGGCTTAGATAAATAAAACTTGGTATCACGGATGCTAACATTAATTACAGATCTGTGCCCAAATTTCGTTTCAATCCGTTAAAAAAAAGTTGTTCAAATTGCGTATTTGGTTGAAAATGCACATTGCGACTGTGTGTTGGAGAGCGTTTCGCTTTATTTTACTCAAGTTAGTATGGTTGGCTTTTGACCTTGGCGGTCTACGAAGGAAACTGTAGTGAGCCGCAAACACGCGCTTCGGAAATTATGGCAACCCCCAAACCGAAACTTCATTTTGACATTCTCCAGATTGACGTCTATGATTAACCAGAGGTATGTCTATAGTAAGATTTCGTACTCAAAAACGTTAAATAACGTAAAAATTACGAACATACGCAATTTTTTTTGCAAAATATTAAGTTTTGGGGAATTCATAAATTTTATATGTTTCATTGTAAATCCCCATTGATATTTTTTTTCTCAAAATAGCCAGGCCTTGGGTAAATACCCCAAAAATATTTACCTACCAACTGGGTGTTTACCCACCCCACATTACTGGTCGTATGCGAGAAAGTTTCGGGGAGACCACTGGTTTTTGTTGTTGTTGTCGATTTCGTTTTTAGGTCTCGTTTTTCGGCGAAAGTTGAGGACCTTTTATTTATTTATTTTTTTGGGTCTCACTTTTGCTTTTGAACCCCCCCACCCCACCCACCCCAGAAAACAAGTCTGTGTATGTCACAGTACCGTATATTGTTTTTCCCCCCTACTACTCCCCTCCATGCGCAGCGGACGCTTCATTCCAGAAATAAATTGTAAGCGTGAATGGAACGGCGCGGGTGCTAAATTTTGGCGCGGATGTAAAATTTTTTAATAACTCATTTTCTAATTTTTCCGGTTAGTTGAACTTTCCGAATACTTGAATGCCGGATAATCGAGAATTTACTGTATAATATATATATATATATCACTTGGTGAGTATAAAAATGCGGCACATTTTTTTAAATTTGCTGTTGAATGTAGAGTTTCTCTTTTACTACATAGAAAGTGAATGCACTGACTAATTTTTAAAAAGTTTAAACAGTTTAAAAAACTTTCTGGAGATATATAACCATTGGACATGGTTTATCAGGATGGAACAAGAATGCCTAATTAATGACAAAAAGTCCTGGAAATCCAACTGATATAAACTGCTACCAAATCCATTGAGAGGAACCAACTATTATGTTACATTACAGTTGGATGGCATATATCAAAGTTTTATATATTGCAAGCGCTTTTGTGGTAGTTTGCTTAACCAAGGGTTTTTTAATCCACATCTAAAATTATTTTCCAATGCATAAAGTCTTACCTGTGTCCTTCTAAAGATAACATTTTACGAGCTTCAGCTTCATTCAGAAATATTTTCTCAAATTCATCGTTGCCACTGGGTTCTCCAATTCTAAATGGAATGTTCATACGACTCCTTTTTTCTTTTTTAATAGCAGAGCTACGAATAAGAAAATGAACACTAATTAGAATGCATTATGATTCATTAAAAAAACAAATTTGAATCTCAACACAAACCCAAAAACATGGTGCAACTTGATTTAAAAGCTTGACAGTTGAATAATGAGCAAAAATGCATTCGCTATTTATATGTGAAGAAATGTGTGTGGGGGGGGGGAGATCATAATGGACAAAAATTTTATCGTTTTGAACTTCTTAAAATAGATAAAAATAGGAAGTTTGTAGCGTTACTTATAAAAATCATTAATAAAATTCAAGATGGTAATTTAAAACAATGATAATTTACCGTCATAAAATAAAATACATTGCAAAATAAATGCAGAATTCAATATAAAAACTTGTAAGTTGGAAACATTCTGTGTCTTTAAAAAAGTGGAATATGTTCAATAATTCATTTTTGACCGTCTGAGTTAATTCTACATTAATGTACTTAGATAGGTTCAATTTCAATTAACTTGTGAATGCACAAATACAATACAGTAATTAAAATTTCTATTACAAACATCTGTGAAAAATTGTCAGAATTATTGCAACTTATCTTTATAACATCTTATAGAAAGTAAATTAGAATAGTGAAGAAAATCAGTTCTGAATGTGAAAACCAAAACACAATTTTAAAAAAAAGAATTGTTTAAATAAAGCATAAAAATATTAATTATGTATTAGAATGAAAACTATATGTATTTAAAATTTTTTTATATCTGAATTCATGTTATTTCATATGAAATTTCAGTTAAGAAAAACAGTAATTTTTTTATTACATAATTTTATAAGAATTCATCTACTGACTTTAGCAAGCAAGAAGCTTCCCATACTTAAAAAATATCAAGTAAAGCTGTCTTAGTAAAAGACTAAAATAGACCGAGAACAAAAAAAAATACTAATACACTTTTCAATATGTAATATATTGTTACAAAGCTATAAAGTCGTTTCCCTGAGATGCTAGACTTGGTGATAAATTTGGCGACAAATTTGGCGACCATTTTTGCAACTTGGAGGCAAAGTTGGCGACTTTGGTGACAAAGGGAATTTTCTAGAAGGAACTCAAACTTTCCACCTATTTCTACTGGTTTCAAGAACTTTCTAGAGATTACGTCACTTCCTACATAATGAAGTCACTTCCTGTTGAAAAGTATAAAGGCAAGCTCTCAAGCCGAGAGGAGTGAGTTGGAATTTGACCTGCAAGCAAGCTGGTGATTTAACAAGAAACCTTTGAGCGTTGTGTTGAGATTTATTGGTAGTCTCTGTTGTGAATTTTTACTAGTGCTGTGTTAATACTTGTGCTACGTTTCTTTGCTAGGGAATATTTGTAAAATAAAGAGCTTTATTTTTTTTAAATCCTGCTTATTGGATTGCATTCACGTACACCCACAAAGCAATTTTGTTATATTTGGTGTCAAAAGTGGGATTTTTTTATTTTTCTGTGAATGCCAGAGACCGGACCTTTGACCAGATCGATGGACAAATAATTTGAAAAGCTGTTTGCCATGATGGCTGAGATGAAGGCTGGACAGGAAGAGATGGGGGTTGCACAAGCCGGATTGGAGCAGAAAATGGAAGCTGGACAAGAGAGAATGGAGAAAGGACAAGAAGAAATGCGATCCGGACAAGAGAGACTGGAGGAAGAACAAGAAGAAATGAAAGGATTGATTTACGAAATAAAGGAAGAGGTCCAGAGGAAGAATGAAGTACAGGAAAAAGTTCAAATGAAGATCGAGGACGTGAAAAGCGAAGTTAAAGGGAAGTTTGAGGAGGTGGAGCACAAAGTTCAAGGGAAGATTAGCGACATTGAGAGGAGGCTCAGTGAACTTGAGGATAGACCATTCAGTGTCTTGGCAAGTCCAGAATTTATGCATCCCAGACCGACGGTTAAACCCTTGACATTTGACGGGCTAACATCATGGACAGTTTTTAAGACTCAGCTTGACGTTGTGAGCTCTACAAATGGATGGACGGATTCTGTGAAAGCCAGTCAACTTGTGGCATCGCTCCGAGGATCAGAGGCGGAGGTTCTTCAAGGAATTCCAGCTGATAAGTTGACAGATCTAACGACCATCGAGAAGGCTTTGGAATCCAGATTTGGAGACAGCCACCTGACGCAATTTTATAGAACTGAACTGAAAACAAGAAGACTGAAGCCAGGAGAAAGCCTTCAAGAATTGGCTCCCGATGTGGAACGACTAATGAGCCTGGCCTACGCCGAGTGCCCTCTGGATGTTCGGGAAAGTTTAGCAGCTCAGTACTTCGTCGACGCCATCAGAGACGAAGACACGCAACATTCAACCAGATTGATGGATGCAAAAGATCTGAAATCATCTCTGACTTATAGTATGAAATATGAGGCTGCGAGAGCTGTTTCCAAGAAATCCAGACACGTCAGATCAATCGAAACGGAGGATCATATGAGTAGAGAAAAAGATGATAAATTTGAATTCTTCTTTAACAGGTTGGAAAATGTATTAAACAGTAGTGTGGCTGGAAAGAAGAATACTCTTCGGGGAAACTCGAACGTGACTTTCTGGAAGTGCAACAAGAAGGGGCACGTGCAGAGGGAGTGCCAGGCGATTACTTCGAACCAGGAAAACTAATAGATGGCTGTCTTGCGGGGCGAAGGCTGTCTTCTCTGAATAAAGCCCCTGAAGAAGGACTGAGAGTCTCCTCACTTAGCAGGAAGAAACATGGACTCTACTTAGAAGGATCTATTTGCGGTATCCAGTGTTTGATGTTGGTGGATACAGGTTCAAACGTCACTCTTTTAAGAACAGACTTGGCACAAAAATTGAAGGAAAAGCTTATTTACACGGCTCCTAACATTTCTTTAAAGACCGCTACTGGTGAAATAACAGAAATACGAGTGAAAATGGACGCATCCATTGAAAGTGGGTCAAGAAAATTTCATCATATAATCTACGTAGCTGACATCACCGATTCCTGTATTCTCGGCCTGGATTTCCTTCAAAAATTTAACTTTAAAGTAGACCTGGAAAAGAACGAGATACGGACAGGTGGAGAGGAAATTCCTCTGTTTTCAGCCAGTGTACAGCATTCAAAGTCTTGCTCCGTATTGGCCAAAAAGAGAACTATAATACCAGCAAAATCAGAATGTCTTATCCAGGGAGTTCCCGAAGTTCCTGGACAGTTCAGATATGCTGTAACAGACTTTCATAGCAAAGTCCCCCGGAAGGGTGTTCTTGTGGCGGCCACACTGGTTGATTTCGAAAGGGAAGCGATCCCTGTTAGAGTTCTGAATTTGAATAATACACCCAAGATTCTGGACAAAGGAGCTTCTATTGCGACCTGCGAACCAGTGGTGGATATCGTCGCTCGTCCTCAAGAATTTTCTGGAGCACAACATCTTCTGTCAATTTTGGAAAGTCTTGAAATACTGAATGAAAAACAGCGAAGAGAAGTAAGGAAGTTACTTAAAGAATTTCAGAACTTGTTTTCAACCTGTGACGCTGGTGTCGGCCACTGCAATATGACACAACATAGAATTAACACAGGTGACCATCCACCGATCAAGCAATATCCCAGGCGTTTGCCTCTTGCAAGGAAAGAAGAAGCATAGCGTCTAGTTAATGAAATGCTGGAAAACGGAATAATCGAGGAATCGTCAGGTCCTTGGGCTTCGCCTATTGTTCTT
>BGPR01007915.1:42271-53530 GCA_013235015.1 Araneus ventricosus | reverse complement strand
CACTGCAATATGACACAACATAGAATTAACACAGGTGACCATCCATCGATCAAGCAATATCCAAGGCGTTTGCCTCTTGCACGGAAAGAAGAAGCAGAGCGTCTAGTTAATGAAATGGTGGAAAACGGAATAATCGAGGAATCGTCAGGTCCTTGGGCTTCGCCTATTGTTCTTGTTAAAAAGAAAGATAGATCAACACGATTCTGTGTTGACTACAGGAAATTGAATGAAATCACGGAAAAGGGCAGTTATCCTTTACCACGAACAGATGACACCCTGGATGCTTTGAACGGAAGTCAATGGTTCACGACATTGGATTTGAAAAGGGGATACTGGCAAGTTGAGATCCGACCTGAAGATAGAGAAAAGACAGCCTTTACCACCGGACAAGGACTTTGGCAATTTAAGGTAATGCCTTTCGGACTTTGTAACGCCCCAGCTACATTTGAAAGACTAATGGAGACAGTACTACGTGGACTATCGTCTGAAGCATGGTTAGTTTATCTAGATGACATTATAGTAGTAGGACGAACATTTGAAGAACATCTAAATAACCTTCGTAAAGTATTCCAGAGACTACAAAAAGCCAACCTTAAGTTAAACCCTAAGAAATGCAGGTTCTATCAAAAGGAGGTTGCTTACCTCGGTCACGTTATTTCCGAAGAAGGAGTTAAAACCGACCCAGAAAAAATTAAGGCAGTAGTTGATCGGCCTCGTCCAGACAAAATACATGAACTCCGAAGTTTCCTTGGCCTGTTCACCTATTATCGCCGTTTTGTAAATAATTTCTCTACAATAGTAATAGCTCTTTACCTCTACATAAATTAACTGAAGCTAAATCAAACTTTAATTGAACAGATTAATGTGAGAAATCTTTCAATAGTCTAAAGCAGGCTTTGACATCTGCTCCTATTTTGACCTACCCCCGGATTGACAAAGATTTCATTTTGGACACGGATGCTAGTAATGAAGGAATAGGAGCTGTGCTGTCCCAGAATATTGGAAATGAAGAACGTGTCATCGCTTACTTCAGCAAGAGCTTGGGTAAGCCAGAAAGAAATTATTGTGTCACACGTAAAGAATTACTGACCATCTTTAAATCTATAGAGCATTTCCATCACTACCTCTATGGACGGAAATTTCTTCTGCGAACCGATCATGCCTCTTTAAGATTGCTTTTGAATTTTAAGGAACCTGAAGGCCAGATTGCTCGCTGAATCCAAAGACTTCAGGAGTATGATTTCGAAATCCAGCATCGAAAAGGGACCTCTCACGGAAATGCAGATGCCCTCTCCCGAAGACCATGTAAAGAAAGCTGCAAACAGTGCGCGAATGCCGAGAAAAAGTTCGGAATGGAGACAGACATTTACGTGAAAGTTTTAACAACGACAACTGTAGATCCCTGGTCTTCATGTGAGATCCAAAAGGCGCAGCTAGAAGATTCTGCTATTAAACCAATTCTGGAGAAGAAACTAAATTCGGCGGATCGACCATCTTGGCAAGAAATCGTTCCGGAGAGTCCAGCAACAAAACGATACTGGGCTCTTTGGGACTCCTTACATCTTCAGGACGGTGTTCTTTACCGCAAGTGGGAAAGTGATGATGGAAACTCTTGTCGATGGCAACTAATTCTCCCAAAGAGTAAAATTCCAGAAGTTCTGCGAGAGACTCATGGCAGCGCAAGTGTAGGGCATTTTGGAGTCATGAAAACTTTAAGTAAAACACGAGAGCGATTTTACTGGGATCGACTTCGTTGAAAAATGGTGTAGAGAATGCCACGCTTGCGGAGCCCGAAAAGGACCTAAAACAAGGACTAAAGGTAGCTTGCAGCGCTATAATGTGGGCGCACCATTCGAAAAAATGGCTTTAAATATCCTAGGACCTTTTCCAGTAACAACAAAAGGTAATCGATACGTCCTAGTATTAATGGACTATTTTACCAAGTGGCCTGAGGCAATTCCCATTCTAGACCAGGAAGCCTCGACTGTAGCTGAAGAACTCGTACGAAGCTGGATTTCAGGTTATGGCGTGCCTATGATATTGCATTCGGATCAAGGTACGAATTTTAACTCTGCCTTCTTTAATGAGCTTTGCAAGATTTGGGGAATTCTGAAGACCCGAACGACCGCGTTACATCCCGAGTCCGATGGCAGGGTCAAGAGATTTAATCGAACGATTTTAAATCATCTGTCTTTATTTGTTTTGAGGAACCAAGCAGATTGGGATACGCATTTGCCACTTTTCCTATTGGCCTACAGGAGTGGGGAACATGAGGTGACCGGATTGACTCCAGCGGAAATGCTGTTTGGCCGAACGCTACTATTGCCCTGCGATATTCTCTTTGGACGACCGAGTGTAACGCCTTCCTCGCCGAATGAATACATAAAAAATTTGGAGACACGTTTGGAAAGCGTACATGCGTTTGCCAGAGAGCGAATTAAACTGGCCAGCGAACGAATGAAAACTCGTTACGACTCCAGAGCAACAGACCACCATTTTAAGGAGGGAGATTTAGTCTGGATGTATAACCCGAAGTGGCGGAGAGGCCTGAGTCCCAAGTTACAACAGAACTGCGAAGGACCGTATACTGTTGTCAAGAAACTGAACGTTGTTGTCTACAGGGTACAGAGGTCGCCCAACGCCAAGCCAAAAGTCATCCATATAAATCAGTTAGCTCCATACAGAGCTACTGATCATAGTTCTATGTAATGAGACTGCCGGGACGTGCAGTCTTTGAAGAGTGGAGCAATGTTACAAAGCTATAAAGTCGTTTCCCTGAGATGCTAGACTTGGCGACAAACTTGGCGACTTGGCGGAAAAGTTGGCGACTTTGGTGACAAAGGGAATTTTCTAGAAGGACCTCAAACTTTCCACCTATTTCTACTGGTTTCATGAACTTTCTAGAGATTACGTCACTTCCTGTTGAAAAGTAGTATAAAGGCAAGCTCTCAAGCCAAGAGGAGTGAGTTGGAATTTGACCTGCAAGCAAGCTGGTGAGTTAACAAGAAACCTTTGAGCGTTGTGTTGAGATTTGTTGGTAGTCTCTGTTGTGAATTTTTACTAGTGCTGTGTTAATACTTGTGCTACGTTTCTTTGCTTGGGAATATTTGTAAAATAAAGAGCTTTATTTTTTTAAATCCTGCTTATTGGATTGCATTCACGTACACCCACAAAGCAATTTTGTTACAATATTAAAATAAATATTGGTTGTAATAAATTTCAGTTTTACTTTAAATAACTACGTCGTTTAAATACAAAATTTAATAAAATTCAAAAGGGAAGGCACTAATTTTGTAGAAAAACTTACTGATAAAATCCATTAGAGGCATCGAATACTTCATACACGAGACTAGATTTTACAGCACTCTGTTGGTCCATTGCAGAGACTCCTCCTTTAGAGAGTACCCACTTGAATACCAGACCAAGAATGTATACACTGAAAAATGAAGATTAATACTCAGTTCCCCTATATCATAATTTAGGCTAGCAAAGAACAAACGATAATCAAAAATATGAATAAGAATTGTGAAATAATATGCAGTTTATTTTCAAAAAAAAATTTATTTATTTTATGTTTGGTACTCATGCAGCTTTTGAGTAGCTTCAGAATGGAACATATACTAAGAAATATATCAAGTTATATCACGTTTCAGACCTCCCTGAGTCCGAAAAACACAATTTTGGAATTATATATGTGTGCTGTCTGTGAACACAATAACTCGGAAATTATTAGAGCTAAGGGGATGAAATTTGGTATGTGATCTTCACACATAATTTGTAGGTTTCTATCAAATTTTGGACAAAACCCGTCTACGGGAAGTCTGTCTGTCCTCGTTCATGTGAACATCATAACCCAAACACTTGAATAGCTAGATGGATAAAATTTGGTACACAGTTTTATCATGAGGAATGTAGGTAAGTATACAAATTTTGGGCGCATACTTCTAAAAATTATAACTCGTAAACCCTACGGCTTTGATACATAAAAATTGGTTTGAGGCCTTCTAACATTAATTGTAGATCCGTGCCCAATTTTCCTTTCAATCGGTCGAAAAAAAAGTGTTCAAATCGGCTATTTGTCTTTTCTTATCACACAATGACGTGAGGCCGTTATTGCGTAATTGCGCGATTCACTTGCGCTCTTCCTTTCCGCTTCTACCAACGCCTTTCGCCTCCAAGCTTCCGATTCCCAAGTTTTTTTTCTCCACTGCGTTAGGGATGCTTGTTCGTTTTATTAAAAAAGTGAAGGAAATTTTAACCTCTAGTCCGAAGCACACCATTGCATTATAATGCTTTAGGCTTGATGTGCTTATCATATTAATAAAATCTAAGGTGAAAATTCTGCCTTGCAGATGATGCCCAAAGAAGGCAATTTTTTTATCATAACGTTAACAGTGTAGAAAACATGTGACAGATATATTTGCTGAAATAATGATATTGGTTTGAATTTCATTGCAACAATTACAGCATTGTTACAAATTATGGTTCAAAATTCTGAAAAATTTATTGAAATTGAAGAAAACATTGCATGGAAATAAAATTGGCATCACTAAAAAGCAAATGTTTTGAAGTTTAAAGTAGTGTAAAAATGGTTTTTGTCCGATAATATGCTCCGAAGTCTTTGCGGAAAA
The DNA here is from genome assembly GCA_013235015.1 of Araneus ventricosus. Lineage (NCBI taxonomy): Eukaryota > Metazoa > Arthropoda > Arachnida > Araneae > Araneidae > Araneus > Araneus ventricosus. The sequence goes on along the minus strand of BGPR01007915.1, from coordinate 48,899 downwards.
ACGTTAAAATTTCGGTTTATTTTGAATTAATCCAAAATCTAATTAAAATTTATAAAAATCCTTCCTTAGTGAGCACCTACATCCAAGAAGTAACTGCGTGCCAAATTCGCCAGCTCTAGGTTCCAGCGGTCTGCCCTGCAGATCATTGCATTCCGTTCGTACGATTTTTGCATCACGCTATTTACAGAAAATATGTAAGCCTAAAAATATTATCATGTTAGAATCTTCAACAGGTCTAAAGGGATCACAGATATTATCATCTTACAAAGAGTGGAAAATACTTTCCTGATTGTCCACTAAAATCTCCGTTTTCAGAGGAGATTTTGAATTTCAATGAACCGCAACGTAAGGCTGGTCATTCACGACCGCTCCACGCCAAAACCGATCATCACAAAACTGTGAGGATTGGTGTCGTATGGAGTGGAAGGTTGGATATTGAAAGATTGGTGATGTAATTAAATTGGTGCTAAAGGATGAATGCCAATAAATAATACAATTTTTACTATCACCTAGGTAATTACCCACCTTTTCTAGACAACCTATAAGAAAATGGCCAAATGGAAGGATTGCTGAAATAAATTTACAATTGCATTGTGACACTAATAGAAAAATGTAAGAGATGAAATTTTTTTGAATAAATACTTTTATTTACACATACAGTCGGACCTCTATTTAACGAAGTCGCTAAATCGCGCAAAAAAGTTCGTTATATGGAAAATTCGTTAAATAGAGATTCACCTTTTAAAATACTTTAAACTACACAAAAAAGATTTTAAATCCATAAAATAATATTATTAAAAAATAATTAATCACTCCTTTATTTTGTAAATTAATATCTATTTGATTTATATATCTTACCCATCAAAAAGAAATCTGCAATGAAAACCAGAATAAAACAAAACTTTTTCCGGGAATACACAGTATTTTCAATTTTCAAAAAATAATTTTATATTAAAATTAATGAATTTTAATGACATCATAGCATTTATTTCAACAAGTAATTTTAAGCATACATTACCACATGCGTCCTTAAATTTAATTACTGATAAAGTTCGAGGACACGGGACAGCTCCATTGAGGGTGAAAGGGGGACATTGAAAGTTTTTCTAGTGAAGTGGACAGTGTGTGTGGGGGGGGGTGCAGGTTTGCACCTACTCCATGAAATGAAAAGGATGACTGCGATTTTACTGCTCTCGAAGAGTTAGGAGACTGGTAAACCCAGTTCAAGGTCATTGATTATTACAAAATGTGTTAAAAGAAAGAGTAAGTTTGAAATGTTCAGAAATATCTTGAGAAATAGGGAGAAAAAAAATATTGGATCACAATAAAAAGTTCGTTAAATAGAGAATGCACTTCAATATTTGGAGGTTATTTTACAAAGAAATTCGCAAAATGTTCTTGGTTCCAAGAAAAAGTTGGCAAAATAGAGAAATTCGCAAGATAGAGGTTCGTTAAATAGAGATCCGACTGTATAAACTTTTGCCTGCCAACTTTAAATTAATAATATTCCAGAATATTGAAATACAAAAAATTCACTTGCGTACAGAGATTTCTGTGATGCACACAACATAAAAATAAAACAAAAAAGAATACTACATATTAAAACAAGTAAAAATTACTATTTGCTGCAGCCTTTTAAATTCGAATAAGAGAATAAGAAATTAAGAGAATTAGAGAGCTCTCTATGTTATTATACTTTATCTTTGCATGACTGGGCAAGATCTGACTTTTCGAAAAAGATTTTTTGCTGTTGCTGTGCTGAGCTAGTGTTCTTGGCGTGACAAGAAGCAATTTTTAACTATTTGGTGAAAATGCAGTATTTTACTGTCATTCAGTTCATTATTAGTTCAATGAAATCTGTAGTTCTTCGGGGCTCCAGATCGCTTAACTTAACAGTTATCGCGCAGAGCTTGGCGACATCTCTTTTAAGGCCGATACTACTTGAGGGCATTGAACCCAGGGGTGCCTGTGAACTTCGGAGCAAAGGAGGGACAGAGAGATTTTGGGGAGAGCAGGAGCGACGTGGTATTTCGCTTGCTCTGCACGGTAGCTGCTTGGGGTGTTCTATTTCTCGCTGAGGAGGGTGCAACTACCTAATATATATGTGTTTCTCGTTGAGTAGAGTGAGAGACCACTTGTGAAAATTTGAAAATATTGGTGGAGATTCCAATAAAGGATTTGGCTTGCAATCCAGTTTCTTTCATTTTAAAACGAACGTTCGAACACCACAAACTCTATTTCAAAAAATCGCTGTTCACCATCTTGATTTTACACAATACCTCCTTATTCACTCTCCATTTCACTGGCAAACCGTCGTTCTGAAGTGGCCTGGACAAAAATATCGATTTCTCAACACATCAGCAGCTCTTGTCATTTTTCAAAAAAATCTTTAAACGTAGATTTTGCTTGCCATCTTTTGCAGAATTCACTACATCATTCCACAGAATATATTTATACCTGTCTGCACGTCTGAGAGGACGAGAACCGAATGAAAAAATCATCGGAACTCGAAAACCTCCAGACGTGCGACTATTATGTTCAGTATTCAAAAAGCAATTAGCACTGGACAAAGGAAACTCTCCCAGCCAGGTGACGCGCAGACAGTTTACACACAAAAACTTCCGCCGTTAAAATGGCGAGCATATAGTTCCGTGAAATAAAAGTGATTTACAAATTAATAAACTTCGAAACATTAAAAGGAATTACATAAAAAGTTAAAGCTATTAATAATTAAGTTGATTGCTACAAAAAGAAAAATGATAAATCGAAATATTTAATAAAACTATAAAAAAATCCGTTGAGAATTTAAAAGTTGACACAAGATTAGAAAGAAACTTTGGTGGCGAAAATATAAATTATTTAAAAGTACTGGCAAAGCCGAAAAATGATGTAGTTGCATTTTTGCAATCTAACAGATATCCAACGCGTTCTAAAGCTGGGCATTCACGAGTAGTCCAATCTATTCCATTTCTACCAACAACTGGTTTGTATTCCACTCATTCCAGTCGATAGATTTAGGCAAGTCATTCACGGATGTTCCAAAGCGCACTTCCCCCCTACCCCTCCTCCCGCGAGACTGACTCCCACCCTTCACCATCTCCCTCCCCACGGGGTATTTCCGCATAGAACCCTCCCCTTCCCGCCCTGATTTTTCCAGTCTAACCGCAACTCCCATGTACTTTCCCCCTTCGCAACGCTCCCCCACACACGATGATTTATCGCCAGCCTCGAAGAATCATATTTCATTTTTATGGCCTTCCTTTCCAGTGGATACAAAATTCGTTTGAATTCCAACAGCGCTGTCTATATGCGCCAATTTTCATCGAGATTTCACATTGACGAAAGGTTTTGCCTTCGCGCGTTCCAAAAATGGTGGAGTGGAACAGCGGTGAATGTCCTTCTTAATACCCACCACTCCATTTGGATTGCCGGACCATAAATGCGGCGGGAATAGATACGTGGAGGCAAGGGGAGCTTGGGGAGTGTGGTTCATCGAGGAACTGGAAGAAGACGGGGATAGGTTATCGGAGTGACTGCTGGTAGATGGATTTGCGCGGTGTGGAGCGGCCGTAAATGACCTACCTAAATGGATGGGCTAAGTTTAGTTATATTATTTTCCGGTTTTGAAGCACATGGAGGCTGTTTTGGGACGGATCTCGTCATTCTGTAGCGCGGTCAGCTGAAGAACACGACACCTCATCTGGCCCCCCCCCCCGGCCAAACTTCCCCACACAACTATCGGGAGGACGTTTGTCTCCATCTCATATACGGTGGATCTTTAGTGGAATCGGGTTTCGAACCTGGAACGCTCCGGCCCCGAAGCCGAGACCCTACCTTTAGACCACCGCGGCCCATGGATGAGCTAAGAAATAGAATGACGTGGAAAGCCACCACACCATTGGCAAGACGTGGAGAGGTTGTGAATGGCCGTCTTAATGGTTTCAACCGACCAAACATATTTTGTAACATTTCGATTACATTTTAAATGCCTGTTCCTCCCGTGAAATCCAAATTAATTACTTAAAGTCTTGTTTTCTGTTTCTGTTTTAGAGTATACGTTCTTGGTCTAGTGTTTAAACGGGTGTTTTAAAGGAGGTATTTCGGCCATGGACAGGAACAGTGACACTAAATCTAGCCTTGTCTATGAAGTGCTCGACTCCTCTCATGGATTTTACCAGTAAGTACTTTCATAATAATTATTTAAAAATTTAGCTCTCAATTTAAAACATAAATTGGTCTCAGTAAATGCCGTGGGAATTTGAAATAAGCCTTAAAAATCCACTGAAAGTACCAAAAGATGGGAAATAATCCAAAGAATCCGTTTTGGCCATTTAAATTTCGAAATTACAATTAGTTAAAAATATATCAATTAAAAACGTGTAAATGATTAAAATATTTTGCTGCCATCTATCGGTAGCTCCTATAACTATCTGTCACATCGGTGATTCTTGCATCTTGTTTCTATAAAAGATTTTATTTTTTCTTTTTTAGAGAGCTTCCGCGTTTTGAAGTTTTGATTTTAAGCACCGGAAAAAAATCGTTTCCCTACATTTTTGTTTCTTTTTTTGTCGTACGGTGTTTCAGTTCGCAACATTTACGTTTGTTGGGGAAAATATTTATTCATTTTTATCCTTTTTTTTTTCATTATTATTCAAATACTGGCAAGGCGAAAATATATGTTTCTGGTGTTTAATTTATCAAGTTGGTGTACTATTAAATCGTTTATCGTTTCTGTTTTTTATTTTGTTTTATTTTTTCTTTTACACAACAAATATTATGCTAACCTGTTTTAATTTATAAACATGGGAATTCTCGCGTTTTCATTCAAACCATACTGTTTTAAGGTAGTAAAAAGGCTAGAATTTGAAGTTTTAATCCAACAAGAGAGGATTCAAACCAGATTTACGTTTGTTGGGGAAGCTTAGTGACAATATTTGTAGGGAAAAAAACAGAGGCGGGCATATGAAAAAATGTGCATCCCGAGAAACTCTGGGTTATTAGCTATAAAGTAATTAAAAGGCTGCTTTTAAAAATTTGAATTAAATAATATAGGATTCAAAGGAGATTTACGTTTTTTGGGGAAAGTTAGTGACAATATTTGAAGAAAAAGTAAACCGGAGGTGTGCATATGAAAATAAAGTAATAAAAAGACTAGATTTGAAAGAATATTTACGTTTGTTGGGGAAGCTTAGTGACAATATTTGTTAAAAAAAAAAAAAAAGAAGGCAGGCATACGCAAAAATATGGATTCCGAGGCCTCACGTGACCACACTTCTCTCCACCAGGGAATGACGCATTATTCGCGATAGCCCTTGCAACGCTGGGCCACACAGCTAGTATAGATTTATCACCCGAATTTTAGATGCGTATCAAATATACCATATCGGTACAGCTATGATATGCGGCATCACTGGCGATATTTTGTGATTTCCGCGACTTTTTACGTTTGGCGCCGAAGGACGCCATTTTCCAGGCTGGAAGTAAAAAAATAAGCTAGATTCCTAACATTCAATAAAAAATCGAAGCTACGAGGTTCCCGCTTTGCTGAAAGCGAAGCCGCCGATGTTTTTTCAATTCCTACTATTAGTTCACACTCTCCCTATATATATTTATATATATATCTTGTTCAAATTTTGCAATCGATTTTAAACTAACTTCTCGATGAGCTGGAGACATGAAACTCTAAACATAGCTCAGAACTAGATGACAATGCAATATTAATTCGCTTTCTTGTCTGTATGTTTGTCCGTTTATCTGTTATTTCATATTTTGTATGACGCATGCGCAATACGTTTTTCATTATATCTCGAAAACTATTAACATTACAGACTTGGCTCTTTGGTATATCGATGGCCCATGGGATCATCGAAGCACCCCCATATTTTAGCCATATCTTTGCGCATGCGCAGTACGTTTTTCATTATATCTCGAAAACTATTAACATTACAAATTTGGCGATAAATTTGGCGACCTTGGCGACAAATTTAGCGACTTGGCGGGAAAGTTGGCCACTTTCGCGACAAAGGGAATTTTCAAGATTAGTCGTTAATAAATTACTTTTTATTCATCCACTCAAGTTCAAATACATTTTTTTAAAACTTGTAGTGGATGACACTTGATGTTAATACAGTTTTTTCAAATATTAATTCATTAATTAAATTTAATTAATTTTAGTTTTATATGGGAGAAAAAATTTATAAATTAAAATTTTTCTTTGTTGACCTAAGTAGGAATTGACTTTAAATTTTTTTTGATATTACTTGTTTAAGTTTAAAAAATTTGCCCGGAACGCGTTCGCAAGAGAACAATCAGAACAGTCGCCATGTTTGTTTAGGTAACACAACCGACGCCATGTTTGTTTAAGCAGTAAAAAAGTCGCCAAAATTACAAAATATCGCCAGTAATGCCGTATATCAAAGTTGTTCCACCATATCTGTCAAAGGGTTGACTGTCTGTTAGTCTTCCTAGATGGAAAATGCGGTAACTGAGAAATGCAACATGCAGGATACTATTTGATATTTAATATCTGGTCTTGCCACTAAAACTGCATACCATTATTAAATTATGAACCCAGCAGACCCCTTTTTCCAATATTCCACATCATACGTTTGAGGCAGGGCAAATTTAA
>BGPR01007915.1:0-37271 GCA_013235015.1 Araneus ventricosus | reverse complement strand
CTTTTTCCAATATTCCACATCATACGTTTGAGGCAGGGCAAATTTAAAATGCATTAGGTAGGTTTGCCACCAGTCTGTTACATCTAAGAGATGATTTAGAGAAAAATAATACCAACCAAAAACTGCTAAGCAACTATGAAAGGTATGGAAGAGAAATAGCTGAAGTTTTTTCCAGATACAAAGTATATTAATCAGAAGTCATGCCTGATTAAGCTGTCTAAATACGTATTTGTCATTCCAGCCCAAATTCCAAAAGTGAAGAGAATATATTTTCCCTATTCAACTCAGTGGTCGGACGAAAGAAACAGGTGGTCAGTGGAGACAATCGAAGCAATTTTAGTTTGTCATTATAGTTTTAAAATGACTCGCGCCCAATTTTATAATTATGTGAAAGGTGAAAATGATACAATTAAGAAAGTAAAATCAACTTTAAAATATGACGGGGCTGAAAAGGATCAGCCTTGCATCTTTTTAATTATTCTACGTATTCATTTTATTAAATTGCTTAAATTTTATTGATTTTTTAACGGAGTAAAACAAGCCATTACCTATTCGTATTTTTCATGTTTTATTTACTTAGCACCTAAACGTCCTGTATCAATGTTTCGCAACCCTAGCATTAGGCCCACATACACGTCAGATGAATGTCTCAAACCCATGGCCCCTGACCCTAAAGCCGATCCTCCAATACTAGTCCATCACAGTCCCCATATTTTTGTGTTAACCCGTTAACTCCCAGCGTCCTATTTGTAGGACAGTCCGTGGCTAAACAGAATGCATTCCATTGTTTCTTTATTGCTTTGTCTAACAATTCAATATGTATTAGCAAATTCTTAAACAATTTTCAATTGGCATATACCACCAATCATCTAGATTTTGAAGTTAAAGTGTCGTCATTTTGAAATTTTTTGACTTGTGCTTTGATTCATTTTCGAGTCAATGCAAGGAATTCGAAAGTAACCTTTATTTTTTTATATTTTACTATATTTTAAAAATCTTTTATTATATAACTATAAAATAGTTTTTAAAAATGTATTTTTACCGAAATTTCCATAATTTTTCATTTAAAAAAAATTCCGGAATTTTATTTCACTGTAGATTTCTATCAAATTTTGGACGAAATCCGGCTATTTAAAATATATGTCTATCCTTTCCTATGCATGAGAATACTTTATCTTAAGATTGACGTTTTAGACATAATTTGAAAGAAATTTATTGAAATTTCTACTTTAAATTATATTGGGAGCGTTAGCAGGCTAACAGAAAGTCCCTTTTCCTTAAGTGGTTTCAATTTTTTTTCACATGCCTCTGCGTACCACATTTTTAATTACTCGGACATGAAGTACAAAGAGAGAAAGTAATTAATTATTGCAGTTTTATTGAGCCTCCGGTAAAAATTTCAACCCCTATCAGTGGTGGCTCGTCCATTAGAGCTGAATAGCTGCAGTCCTCCCTGAAATTATTTTAAAAGCTTGTATTTTCTTTTTTATTCTAATTGACTTACTTTTACTTTTGAGAGTTCAATTATCAACGAAAATTGCAAAAAGTAATAAAAAACGGAAAAGAAAGATTGATAATTAATCAAGAATTAAGAGAGAGACAGATCAGAGCTGCATAGAATTTTGTTCCTCCTAAAACTCAAAATTCGCGCACTGAGCAACACGGAGCTCTCAGTCGGGAGTAAAAGCAACCCTTTATCCGCTTGCACTTGAGCTGCGTTTTTTCCAGCGCTCGTTTGGCACGCGACTTCCTCATTTGGCTTTTTTTTCTCTTTTTCTCAGTAGTCCATTCATTAAGTAGTTTTTTAAATCAAATTCTGCAAGAGTTGTATTTTTTTGCTCCTAGATAGCACATAATATTGTCCTATATCATAAAATTCGCGAAAGTAATACTGTACAATATTTTTCCCAATGTCGAAACAGTGTAAAACGTAAGACTTTTTCAATATTGTACAATGTTTTTTTTCATAATATTGGATAATGTCATATAATACTGTATAATATTATACCATATTAGATAATATTGTACTATACTGAATAATATTATATATATAATATTGAATAATATAACAATATACTGAATTTTTAAAAAATACATTTTAGAAGCATTTAAAAATATTAATCACTTAATTCTTAAGTGCTGAACTTATGGGTAACACTTTGTGAATTTTTGAACACCTCTACTTACAGCGGGCTTTGAACTTGGGACCTTTTGCTTATCAAACTGGCGCCTTACCACTGGACCACCGAGAATTACAGCCGAATGCGTAAATGATGAAAATAAAATGTAGTTACATAGTTCGGATCTCTACGAAATTTCATGCGCATTCCAATTAATACTGAATAGTATTTGTTTATTGAGAGCTTTTAAAGTATACACTGCGAGAAACACATCGTTGCGATGTGGTTGGATGGGAACAAACTGAAAGATTTCAACAGAACTGCAACAGGAAATGCCATCAATAAATCAAACCAAAAAAAAAATACATAACAACCAGAGGGCGCGAGCGAAAGGCAGACGCACTGGCGCCAACACTCCGCCCCCCCTTGAAATATCATTTCAAATTACAGTAAAACAACTGACAAAAATGAAATTAATAAAAATACAATAAATGAATTATATGCATGTAAATTAAAATATCAATACAATTGAAAATAAAAAAAATACAATACAAACTTTCTTGATGAACTTACAACAAATAATTTTAGCATTGCAGCAATTAATTACACAATATGATATACAGTGATTTTATTCACATGGTAATAAACAAATTTTTGAAATTGATCTTTTTGTGACCCCTTGGGGAGTTTTTACTATTGCTACTCTGACTTTGCCGTCTGATCCATAAATCAAATCGTGTATTCTTCCCATTTTCCAATTGCAAGGGGGAAGATTATCTTCTTTTAAGAGAACCACAGAGTTTTTTGATACATTTTGTTTCTCAAATTGCCATTTGTGCCTGGCTTGCAAATTGTTTAAGTAGTCTAATTTCCATTTTTTCCAAATAATTTGGACCATTTTGCCTAATCTTTGCCATTGCGATAATAGATTATCTTGCCTATCTGAATAATCTGGAACAGTAATACTGTTTATGGGACGACCGATTAGAAAATGGCCTGGGGTCAAAATTTCAAAATTGTCTGGATCAGATGACAAAGGCGTCAGTGGGCGACTGTTTAAAATACCTTCAATTTGAATAACAATAGTCAAAAATTGTTCAATTGTTAAACGTGAATTACCAACAGTTCTTTTTAAATGGTGTTTGAAAGATTTAACACCCGCCTCCCATAAGCTACTGAAGTTCGGTGATCTTGGTGGAGTAAATGTCCACGTCACTTGTTCATTTGTTAAATAATTGGCTAATGGCTCTGGAGGTCTACTAAACATAGTTTGCAAACGTTTTAAATCTGAATTGGCACCTTTGAAATTAGTTGCATTATCAGTACAGATGGATGAACTAGTATCTCTTCTACTAAAAAATCGTTTTAACGTTGCAATCATTGCATCTGCAGTTAAGTCAGTGACTGTTTCTAGATGGATAGCCTTAGTAGCAAAGCAAATGAAAACAGCCACATAACATTTTTGATAAATACCTTTCCTTTGACCCTTGTATTTGATATAGAAAGGACCACAAAAATCAATCCCTACATGAGAAAATGGATAACTGGGATTAACTCTATTTGTTGGAAGGTTTCCCATAATTTGCGTTACAATTCTTGGTTTATTTTTTGCACATATGACACAATCATGAATAATTTTTCTGGCTGTATTTCTGCCAGATAAAGGTCAAAATTCCTGTCTAACCAAATATAGTAAAGTTTGCGCTCCGACATGTAAATATTTAAGATGAAAATACTGCATGACTAACAATGTGAATTTATTATTCTTTGGGAGCAAAATAGGAAATTTTTTATCAAATGACAAATCAGCATTGTTTAACCTTCCTCCCACACGTAAGATATTGTTTTCATCTAGAAATGGATTCAAACAACTTACCTGACTCTTGATAACAATTTCACCCTTTTCAAGAGATTTTATTTCAACCCTAAAACAAGTTAGCTGCACTAATTTGACTAAAGTTAACTTGGCCAACTGCAACTCCTTTAGGGTTAATGAACCTAAACACCTACTGGTACTTCTCAAATTATTGAAAAATCTGAAAATAAAAGCTACAATTCTATTTAGTTTACAAAAATTATTTGAAACATTAAGAAGATTATCTAAAAATGACGAGTCCACAGTTGAAATTAAACTGCAATTAGTCAAGGTTTTGAGTTCAGATAAATACAGTTTATCAGAAGAAACGTCTATGTTCTGAACAGGAATTTCCAATGAATCATCTTGCGACATTTGAGGGCCATGCCACCACAAAGTCAACTTTGCGAGTTCTTGAGATCTGTTCCTCTAGAAATAATGTCAGCTGGGTTCAGGTGAGACGATATGTGTCGCCATTTACAGCTCTCTCTCAAGTCTTGTATTTTAGATACTCTATGACCGATGAAAGTCTTCAACTGGTTTGGTGGGGTGTTGATCCATGCGAGGGCTATAGTGGAATCTGTATGCAGAATGACACCATCTATTTCCATCTTGAGAGCATCAATTATCTTTTCCTCTAATTGTGAAAGAAGAAGACAAGCTGATAACTCCAAACGTGGAATAGATATTGTTTTGATTGGAGTTATTCTGGATTTACTGGCGATAAGTTTCATGACAACTGAATTGGTTTCACTTATGCTTTTCATGTAGACCACAGCTCCATAAGCAGCTTGCGAAGCATCAGCAAAGCCAACCAAGATGGTTTTCTTGATGGCATCTGCTAAAAGGAATCTGTCAATATGCAGTTCTTCAATGAACTTTAAAGAACCCACAAAATGTGTCCATTGCTTTGCAAGAGGTTCGGGAAGTTCACCGTCCCAATTCACTTTTAGTTGCCATAACTTTTGAAGAAACATTTTTGCTTTTGTTATAACAGGTTCAATGAAACCTAAGGGATCGTACAGCCTAGCTATCACACTCAAGACATCCCTTTTGGTACAAGATGCCTTCTCAATGATTGACACTTTAAATGTGAAGGTATCCTCTGTAGGTTTCCATGTAATTCCTAATGTTTTTACTGATGGTTCAGTTGTAGATAAAAACTGGTGTTCCTGATCATTTGATGCACAACTGTTCCATAATTCTTTCGAATTGGAACTCCATTTGTGCAGAGTCATTCCACAAGCTTTTAGCATGCTGTGCAACTGTGCTTGAAGCTCCTTTGCTGTGTCCAAGTCTGATGCTCCAGAAACTATGTCATCCATATACACATCTTGCTGGGTGACATCTGAAGGTAATGGAAATCTTGAAGATTCATCCAAAGCTAACTGTTTCAGAGTTCTTATTGCTAAGAAGGGAGCACTGGCTGTGCCATATGTCACCGTTTTGAGCCTGAATTCCGTTGGGTCTGCATCCTCTCTGTCTTTCCAAATGATTCTCAACAGATCACGCTATGCTGGATCTATGAGTATCTGACGGTACATCTTTTGAATGTCCGTTGTAAAAGCAAATTTATGCTTTCTGAATCGTGTCATAATTTCAAAGACGTCTTCCTTGATAAGTCCTTTCAAAAGGTGTTCATTGAGACTGCTGCTGAATGTTGTAGGAGAAGAGGCATTGAACACAACACGAAGCTTTGTTGTTGTTTTTCAGGTCGAAAAACTCCATGATGAGGAAGGTAGTAGCAAAGAGGTGAAGCTGACTTTACATCATTCACTTTCTCCATGTGATCTAGATCCAAGTATTCTTGCATGAAATCTTGATACAGATTTTTCATTGCTTCATCTCTTGAAAGCCTTTTCCAAAGCTGATCTAAACTTTTTATTGCCATGGTTTTGGATTCTCCTAACTTTTCAATATCCTTTACTGGCATCTGGACAATATACCTGCCTGTTTCATCACGTTTATGCGTTGTTTTGTAATGATGTTCACAAAACTCTTCGTCTTCACTTAACATTTTCGCAGGTTCATTAATGTGGTCTCTACTTCCCAGAATTTTCTCAAACAATCATCTATACATTGAACTTGCGATATGAAGCCACAGTATTGTACTGGGGTACTTGAATTGACAGCTCCAGAGGCTACATACCCGAAAACTGTGTTTCGAAACACTAGACCACTGTTGGGTGACCTGATTTGATCATTTTTGATAATGTCAAAGAATGACTGAGCACCAATTAGGATATCGATTTTCCCTGGGGTTGAAAATTGAGGATCTGCTAAATTAACAGGAATAGTTGCGTTTTCCAAATTGTAGGTATCTATTGGTAGAAATAGGTTATCTTAGGAACCACAAGGAAGTCCAGTGAAGTTCTATAGGATCCACTTCCGTTTTGAATTGTCGCTCGTAATCTTGATTTTACTTTAGTTCGTTTCCGCCTAAACCAGAAACAGCGAAATTTGTTTTTTCTTGAGGAAGACCTAACCTATTAGCGAAGTCTGCGGTCATTAGATCTTGATCGGATCCTGAGTCTAGAATTCCACGTGCTTGTAGAAAGCTGTCATTAAAGTGATTTAGCATCCATACTTTTATGGTGGGGAGAACTGTGCATTTATTTGTTTTATCTATGCAGGAAAAGGAATGACCTATGTTATCCTGTGGAGATACATTACTGCGAAATTCACCTGCGTTGGGATTCAATTCTTGACTGCTTGCTGCTTTCTTGACAGATACTGCATTCGGGAGATTGCGATGGACTGTATTACCGTTTCTATGCAATAGCGTGTTGTGACGACAACCACATTCTTTACAAGTGCTTTTTGAATTACAAAACTTAATAAAATGCTGATCACTCAAACAATTTAAACAAAGTTTGTTCCGAATTGCGAATTGATTTCTCTGATCGACAGTTAATTTCATGAAAGCTTCACATTTGAAAATTGGATGGTTCAACTTACACATGGCACATGGACGCTCAACCTTGTTAGGTTTCACAAAGAAAGTTTTTGGCTTTCCGTATCTGTCCAGAAAAGGTTTGGGTTTGACAGTTGCGTTTTTATTGATGTTTTCTAATATCTGAGCTCGCTTTTCTAAAAACGAAATTAAATCATCTAATTTGGGAACTTCATTAGAACTTAAGCTAGATTCATAATATTGCCATGACTGTTTGTCTAGCTTACAGATAACAATGTTTAAAATTAAAACATCTGAAAGACTATTCCTATTATATTCAAGAACCTTTAATCCACGGATGCTTTTCTTTATATTGTCAGTTAAATTTCTCAGATCTTTGGCTGACTCAGTGGTTAATTTTCCTGCTTCTAAAATTTCATTTATGTGAAATTCTACTAACAACCTTTTATTTTCGAACCTGTAAGTCAATGCTTTGAATAATGAGTCGAAAGTATCATCAATTGATTGCAAGTCCTTTGCAGGTCCAGTTAATGAAGAATTTAGATAATGCAATTTTTGTTCTTGTGACAGTTGACTGTTTGATGTGATTAAGTTGTTAAATTGAAGTTTGAAATTCTTCCATTCCTCATATCTACCTGAGAATTTTGGGAGAGGAATTTCCGGCAATTTAATAGTTGGAGTATTTGAAAACGAAACACTACTTTGCATGGAAGTTACTGTTTTTTCCTCCAACAACTTGATTTGTTTTTTAATCTTTATGCGAGATTTAACAATGCTTTCACTAAATTCCTCACTTTCATTTATTTCTTTATCATACTCATTTGGATCCGAAATAGATGCTTCTATTTTAGAATTCAATGAATTTAGCGAGCTGTCCTTAGCGTTTAACTGCTCTAAAAGTTCAACAAAATAATCAATTTCTTTTGCTTCCGCGTTTCCATGAAATTATCTAATTCTGAACTTAATTTCGTAATGGCATCTCTAATTGATGAGCGCTTTCTAATAAGTTTTTCTAACTTTTAATAGGAAAACAAAGTTAAGAGATTGTCCTACCTTGCTGATGATGCGACGATGATTATCCAATCACTGTTGTGTATAATCCCTTTGTGAGCACTGTTGCATTGGAATAAACTGTTATTTTTAATCCAATCGTGAGCACAAACACTATGAATCAAATATTCCGTTTGACGTTTTTAAAATGCGATGTCTCATGCGACTAAATGTACATTTTCTTTTTTTAAATGCGATCGCTCCGCTCGACGTTCACCAAAAATGTTTATTGAGAGCTTTTAAAGTATACACTGCGAGAAACACATCGTTGCGATATGGTTGGATGGGAACAAACTGAAAGATTTTAACAGAACTGCAACAGGAAATACCATCAATAAATCAAACCAAAAAAAATACATAACAACCAGAGGGCGCGAGCGAAAGGCAGACGCACTGGCGCCAACAGTATTTTTAATTAAATTATTTTTTATCGTAACAATTTCGAGTTCAAAAGGAAATTTCAAGTCAAAGAGGAAGCAATTTTAGCTCTTATATCTAAGTTTGCTAATTTAATAAATTAAGGCAATAAGGTTTAAAAGTATTTATAATAATATGTTTGAAAGATTTTAAAATAATTTAGAAATTTATTTGTTCCTCTTTCAATGTATTACGAGACGCCTTTAACATTTATAATTACAGTATTGATTGAAAATCAAATACAAGATTCGCAACAATAAATCACGTGCATATTTTACGATGAGAATAACACTCAAAATTTTTTTCACAGAACAATAAATAATCCATATGTGACAGCTGTTTTATGGTTAACATCTTTAGCTGAATCCGGCCCGCCTTTTATATACAGTAAAACAAAATGATTGTGTAAACATTATTATTCAAATGAACATTTTGTAAAATATTTTTTCGGACATATGATTCAACGCTGATAAATAAAGTGTTATAGTATGATCATGCTGCCATCTGCTGACGAGAAGAATAACTTCACCTTAAAATACTGATAAACGTCGATAAATGTAGAAATTAAAATATTGTATGCATTGTATTGTATAGTATGATATAATATTCAACATCTTAAAGAATAATTGTTCCAGTGGTGTTTTTTCAATAAAACCTCCAATCGAATGATATACTGAGTTAAAATGAAGATTTTTTATAAAAAAACATTGTTTTTATATTATTTGTGAAAATTTAGTATCTCAGAAATACTGATACATACAATACAAAAATTTGTTACGGTATTCGGTGTTCATAATATTGTATAACATTGTGCAATTATTATATAACATTTCTGTGCTACTGGGGCTTCTTTATGTTTTTTGGGGTGCTGATTACGAATATGAGGTTTGCCACCAAAATCTTTTGTTGAAATTTTAGTTATAGCTAGAAAACATGAAAAAAAAAATTTCCCAGTTTTTTTGCTTATAACTCAAAAACTATCAATTGTTAGTATATCATCATTAAATACCAAAATAATCAGCACAGAATTTCCTACAACATAGCTCTATACAACTTTTCCAGCGCTGCTTGTTTCTGAGCTGACGAGCCGCCACTGACCCCTAGGTTTTTTGTAAATCTCTACGTTTCAGACTTCTCCGATTCAGAAAGAGGCATTTATGGAATAACAACGATAACTTAAAAACGGAACGAGGTAGACTAATTAAATTCGCTATGCAATCTTTAGAACAAAATTGTAGATCTCAATCAAATTTTGGACGAAATCCGTCAACTTAAAATCTATGTCTATCCTTCCTTATGAGTGAGAATACTGTAACTCAGATACACAACAAGCTAGAGCAGCGGTTCCCAACCTTTTTGGTTGTGCAGACCACCTGTTGTGTAAAAAATATATTAAGACCCACTAACTAAATATAAACGGGAAAAATACAAACGTATATATATATATATATATATTCTATTTTCACGTTTGGTGCTTTTTGAGGGATAGCGACTAATTTTTACGATTTTTCGTATATAGTTTAGGAGAAAAAAAGAACTAATTAATATCATAGGCAGACCTCCGCTCCTGATGAGCGGCTAGCCAAGAAGATATTTTTCAATTTGGTAAGTTTTTTTGTCTTCCTTTTGTTTCTTGTATATATATATATATAACATCATGGTTTCTGTGAGGTATAAAAGTGTGGTTCCAAAACAGACAGCAGTCATTGACGAAAGAGGAACAGTTTCCTTATTTGATTCATAAGTTTCAGCCGATTAGGGTAGAATTTAGAATAATATCAAGCCATGATTAAAAATATAGACGTAAAGCGCAGTCACCGGCGACGAAGAAACAAGCCATGCCGAAACGGGCGTCTGGTAGGAAGGCTACATGATTTTGAAAAGAGGAAGTTATCGCAGCGAGATTAAGTAGTATTGTTAAAGAGAGGAATTCCCGATCGTTAGAGCGGTTGAAACTGGATTTCAGCCAGTTAAAGTGACAGTTAATTCTATGTTAGCGCTCAAGTAGAAATAATTTTACGAATTAAATTTTGAGTAGCGTTTTTTTAAAATTAGGAAAGTGGTAAATTATTATATATATATATATATATGAAAGGTATTCGTGGTTATAGTCAGGAAAAAACCGAGTTATAGTCTAATTTTCCTTTATTATGGGAGAGTGACGGAATGTACGTACAACTTCGTTTAAGTTTCAAGTAAAAAGCGAACAGAAAATCCCTGCATTTCCTCAGGTAGGGATTTAACATATAGACACGTGATCAACATGAAGGGAATAATAGCTATTTTGAGTAGATTACGTAAGTGTTTTAGGGAAAAGCATGGCGGCAAAAAGTCGCTGATTTCGCGATTTGTGTAGGCGCGTGGAAGTAATTACAATATTCGCGTTTAATAATAAATATGCCAAAACGCGAGATTTAATATACCTCCAGAGCGGGAAATAAAACGAAACTGGAGTTTAAGAAAAGCGATTTTGGAATACATTAATTTAATACTAAGATTTTAATACGCTATCCGAAGCCCACCAGTGGTCCGCTGCCCATAGGTTGGAACCGCTGAGCTGAAGGAATGACGTTTAGTAAGTCATCGTTATACCAAAATTACAGATCTGTGTCAAATTTTGGGTCAAATAGTTCAACGGGCTGACTATCTCTCTGCCCGGATGTATGTGAACACGATTACTGGAAAACTCAACGAGCCTAGTTACATGAACTTTAGCATGTCGTCGTGACATCAAAATTATAGATTTGGTTAGGATTTTGGGTCCATCTAGTCCTAAATGGACACTGGATTCTCTTCGCCACATGTCAGAGATAAACACATTAACGCGCCATATTGTTTAAATATAAAAAGAAATGTGGAGGGTAGCACATTTCCACAGATGTTAAGAGATATAACACCATCTCGTGCATAATAATGCTTTCTTATTTTTGTTCATTTTTCACACCTAGTTCTATGATAAGAAGAGTGAACCGAAGTCGTATGAACGTTCCCTTCAGAATCAGAGGTGGCGATGGTGTAGATGAACTGGAGGAAAAGTTCCTGAAGCCAAAACTCGCAACATGATAGGTTTGAAAAGACACGGGTGAGTCTTCAATTTTTTGAATTATTCACTAGCTTCATTTTATTTCTTTGTCACAGATTAAAATTCTCTGGACCGAATTTCAGACATTCATGTTCCAGGAAGAGTTTTGGTGTGTTATGAAGTTGCTTACTGCAGGGAGAAAACTCCCTCGCCATGGAAAACCTTTGATTTATTGTTGACCATCAAAACCGTTGACTGAAAATCCATCAATATGTTATAGTCAATGTGAGTAATCGATTATTATTAACCCTCAGGTAGTCGCATTCGTTTTCATCCTTAAATGGTTATAATGCATCTTTCGGATATAAAATCTATTCTATTATATATTCATTCCGTTTTGGTCATTTTTCTTTTTTAATTGTAATAATTAGGCCTGATGGGAATATAAATGAGTATTCTGGAGGAAAAATTCAAGTTTTAATGCGTTGAAAACAGCCAATACATGCAGATTGCTTCTTATCTATCGAATAGCGACTAACGAAGAGTTAATAATAGCCGTGGTTAGTATTAATAATAACCGGCTATTATTCATACTAACTTTAACCGTAATATATGAACCAATATCCAAACATCGTCAAGAAACTTCCTTTTCCTCAGTTCTTCGTATTCCTGTATGAATACAAATAACTATAATACTAGAACATGAGTCTCCAATTATCTATTCATGGACGGAATCTTTGATTGGCGCAGTTTAGCCAAGAATGTCTCTTGTACCATTAAACCTCAATCAACCAACCAACCAACCATCATGGACGGAATCCAACGTGGTCTCTATCAGCATTCTGGTGCTTTGTTTTTCATTCCGAATCCACAGTGACATTAATAATATTGTCATTCCTATTAAAACCCGAATGTGAACAAACGTATGTATGTATCTATGTCCGGCTATCTTCTCACGAACCACTGAACGGAGAAACGCGCGGAAAGTACCAAAAGATGGGAAATAATCCAAGAAATCCATTTTGACCATTTAAATTCCGAAATTTCAATTAGTCAAGAAGATATTAATTAAAAAATAATTTACAATAATGCTTTTAATTGTTGCAGCGCAATTCAAACCGTTTTCATTGTTTAAGCAAATATTTAATTGCGTGGTTCCCTTTCATTGTTGAAAACTTCAACAATACAATATGGAAACCTGAACAATGCAACAAGTCAATGTGGATAGCGTTGTGTGCGGATTTTGGTAATTGATATAAAGAAACAGAGAAATCAAAATCGTTCAAATAGGGTTTTTAATAAAAATGTTTTTTCCGTGAGATTTAGCTTTGAGATTTCATGTATGTAGTGCATCTTGCTCCATGTGTTTATAAACTGGACGCGGGAATATGAAAAAATATGTATCCCCAACAACGCTGGTTTTTCTAAGCGTTTGTGTCACATGACCTCACTTCTTCCCTTCGCCAGAAAATGACACATTATTCGAGTTAGCCCGTGCAACGCCGGGCCATGCAGCTAGTTTTATTTTATTATATGGCTTAAAAATGTGTGGGAATTAAGGCCTTATGCATTTTACAGTATCCGTCGCGATGTATTAATCCTTTCTAAGACCGTAAGAATATACTTCTTACCAAATTCATCAATTTTTAAATCATTTTTTAAGGTTGGCCAAATGTTTCGATGAAACAAAAACCTGGATGCTCCATTTTTTTTTCTCAAACCATTGCGAAGTGTCTTGACTTGGTAATTAATTATTAATTAATAAAATTAATTAACAAAAAATAATATAATCTAATAAGCTGAATCAGTTTCTTTTCTTAAATTTATGTCAATATCAAAGCTATTTCATTATACCACTACTAGAAAAAAAATGGCCTTATAAAGGGTAAAGTGGCTAGTCACATTAACTGTATGGATATTACAAAAAAGAAATTGAAAGTTTTCCTAACAGAATGTCATTTTCTCTTGTTTTATAATACTGAGTCATTATAGTTACTATTTACTGCTTATTTTCGTTTATTTATTTTATGAATGTAGAATGGGTAATCGGTTAACGAAATGTTTGGATTACTAAGAAATCAAGAAACGAACGCGTTCACGAAAGATTTTTATATTCGAATAATGAACACCTCACAGAACAAATCAAGGAGAAGCGATGTTGTGTGCAAGATTCGTAGAACTGCATCTTGCCATCTTTCATATACTTTAAAAGACCATTTAAGGGGCATTCTCTTAAAAAAGGTACAAATATCTAAAAAAAAAATTCTTTACAAAGTATGCAAAAAAAAATTAAGAATTGCATGATGTTTCCATTTTAGCTTAATAAATAACCTTATATTAGTGGTTATGTTTTCTATTTCATTTTTCACAGTTTTGTTTTAGTTTTAAAATTTTTTATCTGTCTGCGAAGGAGACATGATAGTCAGCTGACATTTTACATTTCAAACGAAAGCATAATTGACTAATTATTAGGCAGATTTGGTAGAGGTTTCTTTTTTATAATTAAACAATAAAATTAGTTATGAAATACCAGTTCAAGAAAAAATATTTTAAATTAAATCGCACTTTTTAAATAATGGCACTGACTGTGAATTAGTTAAATAATATTTACAAAAACAATTTCAAATAAATGAAAGTCAATATTTTGCAGCAAAGTAATCAATTATATACTAGATTAAGTAATATCATATATTTATTTTTTAATAAACAATCTAGTAAGTCTCGTATTAAGTTTTTTCTACTGTCTTCCCTTCTAAATTTGAGCATCTGACTGCTTTGTCGTTTTCATTTTTGGATATTACCATTTTTTCTAAAAATAAATTTAGCTATTGAAATGTTTTTATACTGTTGGCTTCTCAATTGACATCCATAAGGCTTCTTCTAAGACTAAACAAACATTTATTAGAACATCAAAACACAACTATTACACTTCGTATCTGCGTACATCGTAACATCGTTCAACCGTACTCGTACTCGTTCGTAATATTATTGAAGCTTTAATATCATAAATATTCTATATGAACTGTTTACCTTAACTCTTTTCGAGAATATAATTTCAATTTTAATTTTTTTTAAAATTACAAAAGAAAATCACTAAATTTCATAAAAATTATCTACCAAAGAACATTTAATTAATATTATTTTAATTTATCTAACTATATCATGATTTTTGAGTTTTTGTCACTTTCATTAACAATGCCATCCTCTCTGTAGACATGCTGTATCCACGGAGAAGATAAAAACTAAATTTTGAATTTTTAAGTGCTTTGGTTTTTACGTGGCTAAAGTGGTACACTTATTGTTATTAAATTCGATACTAAACCTATCAAACTTTTGTATTTTAATTATAAATTAATTTTTTTAACTTATTTACGATGTCCACGGAGTGGACGTTAAGAACTTTACCAAGCTCTAAATGGAATTAATAAATTAGAATATATTCATTAAATTCGCAATAGAACGAAAATTTTTCCTTAAAGAACAAATTATCTGTCTCTCTAATAAACTCTTTCATGATGATTTGACATTAGCTGCCATTTATGATATTTTTATAAAGTTATTTTATTTGTCCACCGAGGGAGACGTATTTGACTGGGACAAAATGTAAAGATTAGTCACTAAGTAAAAATAATATTGTTACAGTCATGGAAACTCGCTTCCCATCAATGCAAGTCTTATGGTTGGGAAGAGAGTTTTAAAAGGTGAAGCATGGAGTGATCTCAGCGACTCTCGTGGCACGCATGACCTTGGCGACAAACTTGGCGACCATTTTGGCGACTTGGCGACAAATAGATTATTCCCGAAAATGCAACCTTTTTCTCGATATTTCTATTAGGGGCCGAGATCCAGGTTTTTCATGAAAATTCTATGTGACGTTACGGCCTAACGGGGAGAGTATATAAGACCGCTTTTGGATCACAGCAGCGTCTTTTGATCGACTGGTTACTTCGCTTTGAAGCGTGAACGTCTTCGGAGTTCTATCCGCTGTGTGAGCTAATCAGCTGGTGAGCTGAGCTGTTAGTGTCGTTACTAGTTATTTGCTGACTGTTTGTGTTGTTAGATATCAAAGTGCTGAACTGTGAATTACCTGTGCATTACCTGTGAATTGTTGTCTATTTACATTGGTAATCTGTGCAAGGACTATTGTTTCCTGTACCTGTGCTACGTGTTTTCCTGCATATTTGTAAATAAACCTTCATTCTCCATTATCCTGCGTGTTGGACTGTCTACATACACCACAGAGAGACCTTTTGCAACACTGGTGCCAGAAGCGGGATAGTGTGTATGGTGAATACGAGATCTCAGACGAAGATGGCTGACAACGCTGATCTACTTGCTCTCTTAGCCGAGATGAAGAAATCTATGGAGAAGGGACAGGAAGAAATGAAGAAGGGACAGGAAGAAATGAAGAACGGACAGGAAGAAATGAAGAAGGGACAGGAAGAAATGAAGAATCAACTCCAAGGTGTAAAAGGGAAGATTGATGAAGTAAGGAATGAAGTTCAGAGAAAGATCGAGGAAATAGAGGGTAAAGTTCAAAGGAAGATCGAGGAAGTGGAAGACAAAGTACAAGTAAAGATGGGGGAAGTCGAAGAAAAAGTTCAAGTGAGGATCGGCGACCTAGAGAAGAGGCTCAGTGAACTCGAGGACAGACCAATCAATTTCCCGGCAAATCCAGACCTCACGTATTCCAGACCAACGGTAAAATCCCTGACATTCGACGGACAAACGTCTTGGACTGTTTTCAAAACTCAGTTTGACGTTGTGAGTTCTGCGAACGGATGGAATAATTTCGTGAAAGCCAGTCAACTTGTGACCTCTCTCCGGGGATCAACGGCGGAGGTTCTTCAAGGAATACCTTCTGATAAGTTGACGGATCTTACGACCATCGAGAATGCTCTAGAAGCCCGATTCGAAGATAGTCACCTTACCCAATTTTATAGGACTGAATTGAAGACGAGACGGCAGAAGCCAGGGGAAAGCCTTCAGGTATTAGCCGCCGATGTGGAGCGACTAATGAGCCTGGCCTACGCCGAGTGCCCTCAGGATGTCCGAGACAGCCTAGCAGCCCAGTACTTTGTCGACGCTATCAAAGATGAAGATACTCAGCATGCAACAAGGTTGATGGATGCCAAAGACTTGAAATCAGCTTTGGCATATAGCATGAAGTATGAGGCTGCGAAAACTGTTTCCGAAACATCCCGACATGTAAGATCGATTGAGATAGAAGATGATACGGGGAAAGAAAAAGACGAAAAATTCGACTGTTTACTGAAAACTTTGGAAAAATTATTAAACAGTCATGTTGCTGGGAAGAAGAACACTCCTCGACGAAATCCGAACGTGACTTGCTGGAAGTGTAACAAAAAGGGGCACGTACAGAGGGAGTGCCAGACAATTTCTCCCAACCAGGAAAACTAATGTATGGCCGTCTTACGGGGCGAAGGCTGCCTTTTCTCTATAAAGCCCCTGAAGAAGGACTAAAAGTTTCCGCACTTTGCGGAGGAAGAAATGGACTCTACTTGGAAGGATCTATTTGCGGTATCCCTTGTTTGATGTTGGTGTACACCGGTGCCAATGTCACTCTCGTAAGGACGGACTTGGCCCAGAAATTGAAGGAGAATTTTATTTACACGGCTCCTAACATTTCATTAAAGACCGCTACTGGTGAAAAGGCGGAGATACGCGGGAAACTGGATGCAGCAATTGAATGTGGATGCAGAAAATTCCAACACAGAATCTACGTAGCTGACATCACTGATCCCTGTATTCTCGGGCTCAATTTCAAAAAAAATTTAACTTCACTGTAGAATGGGAGAAGAACGAGACTGGTCAGAGGAGAGGAAATTCCTTTGTTTTCAGCCAGTGCGGAGCATTCAAAGTTATGCTCTGTATTGGCTAAAGAGAAAACTATTATACCAGCATGATCGGAATGTCTTATCCAGGGAGTCACAGAAGTTTCTGGAAAATTCAGATACGCCGTAACAGACTTTCCTAGCCAAGTTTCCCAGAAAGGTGTCCTTGTGGCGGCCACACTCGTTGATTTAAAAAGAGAAGCCATCCCCGTTCGAGTTCTGGATCTGGACAATAAACCCAAGACTGTCGACAAAGGAGCTGTTATTGCGACGTTTGAACCAGTGGTGGATATTGTTGCTCGTCCTCAAGAATTTTCGGAATCACTACATCTCCCGTTAATCTTGGAGAATCTTGAAGGGCTTAATGAAGAACAACAAACAGCAGTGAAGGAATTGCTACAAGAATTTCAGAACTTGTTTTCTACTAGTGACTCTGATGTTCGCCGCTGCAATATGACTCAACACAGAATTAATACAGGTAATCATCCACCAATCAAGCAATATCCAAGACGTTTGCCTCTTGCAAAGAAAGAGGAAGCGGAGAGCCTGGTTAAAGAGATGGTGGATAACGGAATAATAGAAGAATCGTCAGGACCTTGGGCCTCGCCTATTGTGCTTGTTAAGAAAGATGGATCGACATATTTCTGTGTTGACTATAGGAAGTTAAATGAGATTACGATAAAAGATAGTTATCCTCTACCACGGATAGACGACACCCTGGATGCTTTGAACGGAAGCCAATGGTTCTCGACATTAGACTTGAAAAGTGGATACTGGCAAGTCGAGATCCAACCTGAAGATAAAGAAAAGACAGCCTTCACCACCGGACAAGGACTCTGGCAATTTAAGGTAAGGCCTTTCGGACTTTGTAACGCCCCTGCCACATTCGAACGATTAATGGAGACAGTATTGCGTGGACTTACGTCTGAAGCCTGCCTAGTTTATCTTGATGACATTATTATAGTAGGACGAACATTTCAAGAACATCTTAATAATATTCGTAAAGTATTCCAGAGACTGCAAAAAGCTAACCTCAAGCTAAGTCCAAAAAAAATGCAGATTCTTCCGAAAGGAAGTTTCTTATCTTGGACACATAATTTCAGCGGACGGAGTTAAAACCGACCCAGAAAAGACTAAGGCAGTAGTTGATTGGCCTCGTCCAGAGACAGTATACGATCTCCGAAGTTTCCTTGGACTTTGCACCTATTACCGTCGTTTTGTAAGGAATTTCTCTGCAATAGCAAGACCCCTACATATACTAACTGAAGCTAGATCAAACTTTAATTGGACTGAAGAATGCGAGAAATCTTTCAATAGTCTAAAACAGGCTTTGATAACGTCCCCTGTCTTGACCTATCCCCGGACTGACAAGGAATTTATCTTGGATACGGATGCTAGTAATGAGGGAATAGGAGCCGTGCTCTCTCAGACGATTGGAAGCGAAGAGTGTGTCATCGCTTACTTCAGCAAGAGCTTGGGTAAGCCAGAAAGAAATTATTGTGTCACGCGTAAAGAATTACTAGCCATAGTGAAATCTATAGAGCATTTCCATGACTACCTCTATGGACGTAAATTTCTTCTCCGGACTGATCATGCATCCCTTAGATGGCTTTTGAATTTTAGGGAACCTGAAGGCTAGATAGCTCGCTGGATCCAAAGACTGCAAGAATATGACTTTGAAATCCAGCATCGCAAGGGAACCTCTCGCGGAAATGCAGATGCGCTCTCTCGAAGACCCTGTAAAGAGAGTTGCAAACATTGCACGAATGCAGAGAAAAAGTTCGGAATGGAAACGGACATTTCCTTGAAAGTTTTAACAACTGAGGATGCCTGGTCTTCAAGTGAGGTTCAAAAGGCACAGCTAGAAGATCCTGCTATTAGGCCAATTCTGGAGAGGAAATTAAATTCGGAAGATCGACCATCTTGGCAAGAAATCGCTCCGGAAAGCCCTGCAACAAAACGATATTGGGCTCTTTGGGACTCCTTACACCTTAAGGATGGTGTTTTATATCGTAAGTGGGAGAGTGACGATGGAAGTTCTTGTCGCTGGCAACTAATTCTCCCGAAAAGAAGAATTCAAGAAGTTCTGCGAGAGACTCATGACAGCGCAAGTGGAGGCCATTTTGGAGTTATGAAAACTATGAGCAAAACCCGAGAGCGATTCTATTGGGATAGACTTCGCGCCGACGTCGAAAAATGGTGCAGAGAATCCCACGCTTGCGGAGCCCGAAAAGGACCAAAAACAAGAACTAAAGGCCGTTTACAGCGCTATAATGTAGGCGCACCTTTCGAAAGAATGGTTTTGGATATTTTAGGACCTCTTCCTGTAACGACAAAGGGCAATCGGTATGTACTGGTATTGATGGACTATTTTACCAAATGGCCAGAGGCAGTCCCCATTCCAGATCAGGAAGCCTCGACTGTGGCTGAAGAACTTGTTCGAGCATGGATTTCGAGGTATGGCGTACCTATGATATTACATTCGGATCAAGGTACAAATTTTAATTCCGCTCTCTTTACTGAGCTCTGCAAACTTTCAGGAATTCTGAAGACTCGAACGACGGCGTTACATCCTGAGTCCGATGGCATGGTCGGGAGGTTTAATCGAACGATTTTAAACCATCTATCTTTATTTGTATCGAAGAATCAGACTGACTGGGATACACATTTACCACTCTTTCTCCTGGCTTATAGGAGCGTAGACCATGAAGCGATCGGATGCACTCCAGCAGATATGCTTTTTGGTCAAACACTGCGATTGCCATGTGATATCCTATTTGGACGACCGAGTGATACGCCTTCCTCGCCGAATGAATACCTGAATAATTTAGAGGCACGTTTGGAAAGCGTACATGCGTTTGCCAGAGATTGAATTAAATTGGCCAGTGAACGAATGAAGACTCGCTACGATTCCGGAGCAACCGGCCATCATTTTAAGGAGGGAGACCAAGTCTGGATGTATAACCCGAAGCGACGGAGAGGTCTGAGCCCGAAATTACAGCAGAACTGGGAAGGACCTTATACTATCGTCAAGAAACTGAACGATGTCATCTACAGAGTTCAGAGGTCACCTAACGCCAAGCCAAAAGTAATTCACATCAATCGGCTAACCCCCTACAGGGCTACTGATCACAGTTCGGTGTAATGTGACTGCCGGGACGTCAGTCTTTGAAGAGGGGAGCAGTGTTACAGTCATGGAAACTCGCTTCCCAGCAATGCAAGTCTTATGGTTGGGAAGAGAGTTTTACAAGGTGAAGCATGGAGTGACCTCAGCGACTCTCGTGGCACGCATGACCTTGGCGACAAACTTGGCGACCATTTTGGCGACTTGGCGACAAATAGATTATTCCCGAAAATGCAACCTTTTTCTCGATATTTCTATTAGGGGCCGAGATCCAGGTTTTTCATGAAAATTCTATGTGACGTTACGGCCTAACGGGGAGAGTATGTAAGACCGCGTTTGGATCACAGCAGCGTCTTTTGATCGACTGGTTACTTCGCTTTGAAGCGTGAACGTCTTCGGAGTTCTATCCGCTGTGTGAGCTAATCAGCTGGTGAGCTGAGCTGTTAGTGTCGTTACTAGTTATTTGCTGACTGTTTGTGTTGTTAGATATCAAAGTGCTGAACTGTCATTACCTGTGAATTGTTGTTTATTTACATTGGTAATCTGTGCAAGGACTATTGTTTCCTGTACCTGTGCTACGGGTTTTCCTGTATATTTGTAAATAAACTTTCATTCTCCATTATCCTGCGTGTTGGACTATCTACATCATACACCACAGAGAGACCTTTTGCAACAATATATATATATATTAAAAAATGTTAGGTTAGACATTAACTAGAGACTTTAAACTAGTTAATACTGAAAGAAATGCAATTTTTTTTTTAAAAAAATTGATTGAGTGTCAGTAAATATTATTTTGCATTTCATGTGTAGGGACGTCCACGGAGGGGAATTTCGTCTTATATTCATTGAAAAATGAGAGTTAAATAGAAAACTATTTTAGTAAAAATGTATTGAATAGCTTTCTTAAAACTTAAATTATACATACGAACAAAAATATTAGAACAATTGTTGCTCTTTCTAATTTTAATCATCCCGGGACTGTGAAAAGCACGTTTTCGTGAGAATGATCCTTAAAGAAGTTGATGGTACTGAAGCAGGTTGAAATCGGTAGGGTTGGAGGTTTCTATAACACCGATCAAAAGTAATCGCCACTGAAAAAACTTTTTAATGCCCTCAAATAGAGATAAAACTTGATTGATGAAAATACGAGAATGTGCATGTCTGCATTGTTGTTATAACATATAAATAAATTTAACAAAGAAAATATATAATAGTTATTAAGTTTTTTTCTGGTATCAAGAACTGATTAATCGAATTTCTGTAATAATTTATGATAAATTTCTGATCAGTTTCCAAACAGTTCAGGTATAACGAACATCGTTTTTGAACGGATTATATTCGTGAACCCGTCTCTCATTGTGCAATATTTTGCTGCCATAACAATTGCCATCAATAATTTCATCATAGCTGTTTTTATGAGAATTTATTTTAATGTTTTTTTTCAAATGCGTTTCTAATCAATTTACAAACAGTTCGGATACAAATGTAGTTTTTGAACGAATCATGTCGTTAACCGATCACTTGCTGTTCAATATTTTACTTCCACGTGGAATTATTCTAATGACTTCGTAACTGTTTTATATGATTTTTTTTTCAGACGAGTATGAAATTTTGATCATGGTTTTTCTACTGCAGCTCTGTGGGTGGCATTCGGATTTCTCTCTTCAATGCTATTACTCTGGAGAACACTGAGAGACTGGTTGAATTCCTGAAAGAGTTTCAAGCAAACAATAAACTCATCAAAAATACTTGATGAATATCTATTTAAAACAAATTCCGTTTGAAGATTAATGCTATACATTTTAAAAATGTTCTTGCTCAATTTTTGATTCAACGGAGCGAAGCAAGTAATCAACATAAACAACGAAAATCTGCATGAAATATATATGAAATGAAGATCATTAAAATTTAAAAAATTGCTTTGAACTTTTCATTCACTGCAGCGAAGCAAGCGAGTAATCAGAGAAAACTGTGAAGATCTGATGAATAGCAACTTACGAATTCCAGTCGAAGATAAACGCTGTTCTTTTCAGAACTATTTTTCGCAAAGCCTTTTATTAATCGAAGCAAGGTAAAAAAATCGACGAAAACAATAAAGAAAATTGATGTACTACTTCTTTGAAAGATTAATTCTGTACTTTACACGACCATTCTTCGCCAAGCTGTTCATTATACAAGGCAAAACAAATCCTTCTCTAAAATTAATGAAATTGTTTGAAGATTAGCAATTTATGATTTCATTTGATGATTAAAGCTGTAATTGTCACAACTGTTCTTATTCCAGCTTTTTATTAATCGGAGAAAAGCAAAATAATCAGAAAGGCAATTGGAGTTTTTGAAAAATAGCAGTTTACATATTTCAGTCGAAATTTAGTGCTGTATATTTCACAACTATTCTTGTTCTAACTTTTTACTAAGAAGAGCAAAGCAAAAATCAGTAAAGATAGTTGCTATTTTTGAACAGTAGTTATTAACGAATTTCATTGGCAGATTAATTATATGTTTTCAGAACTATTCTTCTTCGAACTTTTTCTTAGTGTATGCAAATAATAAACAAAGGCATATAAAGAGGAATTTACAGATTTCAGTAAGAGATTAATGCTATACTTTTCAGAACATGCTATGCTCAATTTTGTACTTACAATAAAAATATTGATGTTCTTTGATTTTCACCAACTGTGAAGGAATTTATTCAGAGGTTTTTCAAAATGGCTACTTCATAACTTTTCGTTCTTGCAAGAGATTTTTTGGTAATTGTACTATTTACTAAATTACTATGGATTCATTTCTTCAATATTTTAACGCATGGGATGAATGCGCTAATAGTTAACACTGTTACATGAGCCGATTTCTTTATAAATTGTTATTCTTTAATTCGAAATAAAAATATTTTTAATACAAACTAGCAGCTTGATTTCTTTCTTTCAGTAAATTCATATAAAAAGAAACAAAATGAATCCAACTGTTTGCACTAGTAGTTAACACTGTCAGGGTATGAAAAAAAAAACCCCATTCAAATACTAATCGAATAAATCAATTTAATCGCGTTTTTGCTATTGCATATTGCACATTAATATGGTGAATTAGGGATGGCGGTGCCTTGGTGGTAATCATAAAGCGGGTCATTCACCGCTGTTCAATTCCACGAATTTTGGAACACAGGAAGGGAAAACCTTTCGTCAATGTGAGAAACCGATGAAAATTGGCGCAATTGGATTTCACTGATGGAATACCGGATAGTTTGAAATCAAATTGGAATGGACGGATGGCCTTTTGACACCTCGCTGCGAGGGTAGCGGGAAAACAAAACCACTGCCTAGATTGGGACCCCGCGAAGAGACTAAATCATGTTGAAAGTAAACGCAGAAATCCCCCGTGTGGGGGAGAAGGAGCGTGAGTGGGAGTAAGTTTGCGACTCTGAACCTTCTCAAATAGTGGCGAATCCAGGGGAGGGGCTATCGGGCTGCAGCCCCCCCCCAGAGCTGAACCAAAATTCTTGATTTAATTTAAAATCACTTCAACTGTTTGATCTTATTTTTCATTTTAAAAGAATAGTAATAAAATCGTGACAACATTGCTTTCTGACTTGACAGGCTCGAAAATTTTCCTACTTTTCTAGTCATTCCACTTGTTTTAGCGTTGACGCGGTCAAAAAAATTTTTTGGCCAGCTATTTCATTGTATTTTTTATTAAATTATCGAAAGTATTGTAGTGTTCTTTATTATTCTTATTGTCAGGAGAGGAAAGCCTGTAAAATTAAAGTGTTTTGGTTTACATAGCCCATGAGGTTTGGCATTCGTCACTACGATACAAAATTTTTATGAACTCAGGGGGGGGGGCGCGGGGGGGAATCCGGGGTTCGGTACTGTTCTCAAACAAGGTGTATCAAAACAAACTTTGGAACAACCGTGAATGACTTGCCTAAATTTTTCGACTGGAATGAGTGGAATACAAACCAGTTGTTGGGGCAAATGGAATGGAATGGAGTACTGATGAATGGCCAGCTTAATAGTGTTACTCCCGTCCAGCTGAAGCGCGAGGGGTCAACTGAAGAACGGCCGCCACGATAGCCAGTGGCGGTTTCCCGCACAGGCACTAGATGTGCTCGCCTCGTGCCTTCAGTTCATGAGGGGCCTCAAAATCTCTTCAACGTGCATCGCAGTGCTAAAGGTAAGTTTAAATTACAAGTTTGGTTAGAGTGTGGGCAGTGGCGAATCCGGGGGGGGGGGTAACGGGCTACAGACCCCCCCCAGAGCCAAGCCAGAATTCTCGATTTTATTTAACATTATTACAACTATTTTTTCTTAATTTCCCTCTTTTTAAAAAATAATAAAAACATTTCAACATTGCTTCCTGGCTTGACAGGCTCGAAAATTTCCCTAATTTTGTAATCATTCCACTTGTACTTGTAGCTTTGACGCGGTCGAAGACACTTTTTGGCTAGTTATTTCATTGTAATTTTTATTAAATTATCGATAGCATTGTATTGTTCTTTATGATTCTTATTGTCAGGTGAGTAAAGTCTGTAAAATTAAAGTGTTTTGTTTCACTTTAGCCTTGAGGTTTGACATTCATCACGACGGTACAAAGTTTTTATGACCTCAGCCCCCCCCCCCGGACCCGAATCCTAGATTCGCCACTGAGTGAGGGGCCTCAAAATCTCTTCAACGAACGTCGCAGTGCTAAAGGCAAGGTTAAGTTACAAGTTTGGGTAGAGGGAGGGGCCTCAAAACAGTTTTGTGCCTGTAGTCTTATACTGTCAAAATCCGCCACTGACGACAGCAATCGGAAACTGAGGTTGGAGTCCTAAACAGAGGCATAGACGCAAAATAAGCAGTGACGGGACGCTCTAAAAGCAGTACCGGAATGCTCTAACCTGGGTAACAAAAATCTCGCTGTTTTAAGGACGTTTCCCCAATTTTTTATTATTTATTTTTCGTGAAAAAAGCAGTGCCGGAAAGGCGTTCCGGTGCGTTACTCCTCCACTACACCCGTGGTCCTAAAGGCCATCACCGGCCACGGCCCAACCCCTCCCGAAGGAGGTGTGTCCCGACATCGGAGTGGACTCAACCCCACACTATTACTATACCCCCAGGAAAAGGGAGAACACGCTTACTTATCCGGCGGCTTCTCAACCACGTGGCGCCCTCCCCTCGGGGGGAACAGGCCTGGTGGTAAAGGAGTGGCGTATCGAGTGTTAAAAGGCTAGAATGATGCTCGAGTAACTGAAAAAAATGTCATTAATTGAAATCGTTGCAAATGTATATAACCTATTCTGATTCATAAGGATATAGAATATTTTGCTTCAAAGAACTCTTGATTCATAATGTCTCAGAAAATATTTTATTGTTGTTTTGATGTATCAGAGGAATGTCAAGATGAAAGAAGAAAAGCAGAAAAAAAAAAGATAGTATTGGTATTATGTCAATCCATAAATGAGCATAGGTGTTTTTAAATCTTAAAACTTCTTAAAGTCGCATTCTCTTTGTTAATCTGCGAGCTTATTAAGCATGGATTAAAGTCATGGATCTGTAACGGAAGTCAACAATACTGAGTTCGCTGAAATTTTCACTCGATGGTTTCCCGAGTGGTTAGACTCTTTCCTTGACTAGGAGTTCATCTCGCTGTAGATGATGGGAGGGTAATTTGTATTTAGCCAGATATTTATTTATCAACTGTTGGATATTGCGCTGTACGGCAATTCTCCTCGAAGAGGTCCTGGCCCCCCCCGGTCCTCTAATGCAGCCACCTATGTTGGCTTTTCTTTTCAGATTTTTAACCTTTGTAGTAAAAATTGTTATAAATATGTGGTAAAAAATGCTTTCAAATTTAACTCATTACAACAGCTATTTTAAACTTAATTTTTTCTTTTTTTTATTAATAATCAATTTCATTTTCGTATTTATTTTAAAATTTTGGGTGTGTAAAACGATTTTTCCGGCCTTATCTTCTTTCACAAATTTATGAGACTAAAATTATAACAAAGAAGAATGCTTATCAAATCGGATAAAATAAGAAATTAAGATCAATCTTTAGGAAACTTTGGCAGGGCAATCAATCCCGTCACACTTCAATCTTCTTTCGAATTTCGAAACTGCCTGCGTAGCGTGTTTTACATACGAGCAGCAGCAAAACTAGTTCGTTACAGATAGTCCATCACACGCGAGAGGGGTAGTCTCGGGAGCATTATTGCTGATGTACGTTACTTAAGCTGCTTGGTATACACATGAGTTCTCTCTTTCTGTGATTGACGTGGCCGCTGATAGGAGTGGTAGTTTAAATTTAACTTTGTTCATTTTTCAGTAAACCACGGCATCGAGTAGGCAATGAATTTTGCTTAAACCAGGACCTGCAAAAAAGTACCTGAAGAGGTAAGTTTTATTATTGTTGACATTTTATTATTCTTATCCAAAGCTTGAAAAAATGAATTGTATGAACGAACTCGTTTGTGTTTTAGTGCTTGAACGCAGTTTAAATTATTTCTTGTTGATTAAAGTAAACTGCGATAAGATTTTCGATGTAAATTATTAACTCTTTTATATCAGTTGCTTTTATGTCTCTTATTTTTTCCTTTCACTTTTCCATGTACAAAAATAATTCGAGATAAACACGATATCCATCTGAATAAAAACGGAGATTCCTATATATATCTTCCATCAAATATTGAAATAAATCACTTCTTATATTCATGTAAAATTTAACTGTGTTTGTTAAAACTTTCCCTTCAAGCTTCTATGTGCAAATAATTTTAAATCAAATATTGAATTTCAGCAGAATGTGGATTTCCTTTTATACTTTGTCAGTTTAAAATATGTGTAATTTCAGTTAGTATGAGATATAAATTCCTAGTTTGTAAATTGACTATAACTGTTCTTTTATTGATACTTATCTTAAATGAAAATGAAAAAAAATGTGCTATTGATTGTAATACAATATATGTCTTTAAGAGTTGTCTTTTTAAAAATTATCTCTCGGACTAGTCTCTTTAAGTCTCTTTACTGATTCCATTATCATTAAGATGGAGATATGTGAAAGATTGCAGACTTGGAACTATTGAGATTTTGAACTATTTTTTGCTTTGAAAAGCTGTGATTTAGTGACTTGGTTAATTGTATTAAGTTCTATGAAGATCCTCATATTTATTTTATATGATGCGATATAGTTTTGATTAGTGAGAAATTGAATAAATCTTGTTCCCTGCAAATAAAACCTATTTTCACTCCTCATCTGATTGTTAAATATTTAACCCTTCAGGATTATGGATTTGGAAACTTAATAACCTTTCGAGATGAAGATTTTGAAATGACACACGAGAAAGTGCTTTTCTCTAATTTTGAATTCAATGAAGGAAAGAATTTATCATCATCCTTTTTGATCTCTCAGGTTTATTATTTATATCTCCATGTATTAGAAGTCAATAAAGCTCTACATGCATGGCAGTTCTTTTTGAAATGGAGTAAAAACTATTCTTGCTAAATCAGAGCTTCCCTATATAAATGCTCTGTGATAAGAGTGAAACTTCAGTATTTATGCATACTACATTCAGATCAAGTCTATATGAAAAAACATTGTTTTTTAGTGCCATTTATAGAGCCCAGGACGAGAAAAGCGAAAATTTTTCTCGATATCAACTCGATGGGTTGTGATCATACTATGAATATCATTTAGGTTGTTGATATATACTTGAACTTCTGCTTTAGGTGAAAAATAACGACTTAAGCATCCATTGGGGGAAAAACCTGTGGTTGCTACTTTTCATGATAAATGGCTTTTGCTGGACATATAGTGGTTAACATTTTAAATATACCATTGCAAACTGTTGCTGAAAATCTTCATATATTAGGCTGATCATGGAGAAATTCTAATATGCAACATCGGTCTAGTGAAGCAGAATTATCTGATTATCAACATTTTATATAATTTTCATTTGCAGAGTTGAGGTGAGAAGATTTGTTCAATCACTGTTATTGCTTTTGACAAGTCAGTCGAGTGTAATTCAAAAAATGCCATTATTCCTTTGTCTTTATTTTCTATTTATTATTTTCAGATGCATCTTTTAGGATCTTTTATTTTTATAGAAAATTGTTGATTTTGTAAGAGCTTTTATATATTTTTCTGACCTCATCTATGGGTGGAAAAACTTTTAATAAATATCACTTCCATCTTTAAGAAATTTTTCCTATTTCTAAAGGTGAAAAAATAAATAATTAAAAAAATAAATAACAGATGAAAAAAACACAGAACATTCCATGACAACTTAATGGAAATTCAAAGTTGGAAAAGTAGTCATTTAGAAAAATTTTAACGACATCTTTTATGTCAAGTATTCTTTTCTTAATTATTTTATGTCCAAATTAGGAAAATTTGAAAGAAAAGTTCATGTGTGTGAGAAAATGTTACTTATTATTCTTCTTTGTTACACACCAGCCTTGAACCGAAGTGCTTGGAATCATATCTATACGGTGAGAATGGAAAAGCATTTAAAATATTAAAATCAAATTAGAAAGTTTAGCAATCATATAGGTATTTACATATACTCTAGTAGCTCTAGATGAATATTTTAAGAACATTATAATTAGAATAGCTTCTTCTGCTTGAAGTCTGTTTGAGGTTAATTTGTTTTGTTCTTTCTTTTCATGTAGGTATCGAACAGCCAACAGAGAATTTTTTTAACTATATAAAGTGGTATAAGTGTAGTAGTGTAAGTATTTCTTTAATTACTTTAGTAATTCGAGCAAGTCGTATTTTATGTCTCTGTAATAGGTAGAAATTTATTAAAGATTTTTTTTTTTCTTAAATAAGTTCTTTTTATTTTAGAACTCTTATTGAACAAACTTAGCTGAATGTTATACATCCATATCCATGAGATTATTTTCTCTGCATGTATGCCTGTTTGAAAATAATTTCCTTAAAATATTTTAGTAAGTGATACTTGAAAGCCTATTAAAAATGCTAAGATTTATATGTTACATTCAATGAGTTCCAACTTTGTATTGGTAATTAGTCTTATAGTTCTAGTTTATCTAAAACAAAACTAGTTATGTTTGTTTTTTGTATTAATATTAGGTAATTATTTTTTCTGAAATGCATGTATTCATTTTGTTGGATTTACACAATAAAAAAATCAGCTTTAATTTTCGAAATGGCAAGTTAATTTTATTTAATTGTTCTGCTCTGTTTAAAGATGTAAATATTTACTAAAACTTTGGTATAAAATATTGTAATGTAAGTAATGTATATTAAATTTTATATATATGCTTTTAAATATTCTGTTTATAACTTTGAGATTAGTTATAATTTGTCTTAATGAAAGAATCTTTTTAAATGCCTTTTATTTTATCACTGCAAAAGTCTTCTTTTTCAAAATTGTTTATTCAAGTGGAATTCTAGAATTAGAAATTTTGGGAGTAATTTTTATGATGAAATATTTCTCTGATGTTTGAAAACATTTTATATGATATCATAGGTGGACCGCTAATTCTTTCAAATGTAGCTTAATTTTTTTATTTAATACATTTTAAAAGAATGGAGGATATCTCTCATTATATATTAGAAAAATCGGAATTTTTACAAAAATACTGTATCCTTTTTTATTCTTTCAAAGCTCTCCAAGGCAGTTTGTTAGATATATGATTTGAACAACGGATCCTTTTAATCGTTATGAATT
Source organism: Araneus ventricosus (assembly GCA_013235015.1). NCBI lineage: Eukaryota > Metazoa > Arthropoda > Arachnida > Araneae > Araneidae > Araneus > Araneus ventricosus. The sequence goes on along the minus strand of BGPR01007915.1, from coordinate 7,244 downwards.
TAATTTTTTTGTTAAATGTTTCAAAAGATTTTAAATCAAAAGGTCTGTCCTAACTGCATTATGATTTCTGAGCTTGCTATATTTTGCATTGAACATGAATAACAAGTTTTAGCTACTAAATTATTATGGGGGCAATTGTGTTCCAAAATTCTGGATTTTTTTTAAATTACATAAAATTTTTCAGATTTCTCCATTCGGGCCTCAAATTTTGAAAAATAGGAAAATGATGAAAATTTGACCCATTTTTATTGTCATAGAAATGCAGAATGACTAGTTTTAAATGTTTAATCTTTTTATGGATTTAAAAGTATGTGAGGTTATCTTTTATTCTATAGATAGAAAACAAATCTTTGCAAAATATTATAATAGACTTAATGTGATCACTTTGACTTGATCAGTAATGTTATCAAAATTTGCTAACAATAACCAAATTGGCAAAACAACTATATTTTAATCGGTTATTGAAAAGGAACAAACTAAAAGAATTCCACTTTCCTCAGGGCTATCTTATACGTATTTCAAAAATAACTAAAAAAAAATCCTTAATTGTTGCTCTATCGACAATTATTTTCTTAACAGTTCATTTATATTTTGCGACTGCACTAGTTGTTTTTAAAAAATGTGTTGAATGATTTCACGTGATTTTCAAAAATATCAGAGGCTTGCCTTTATTTTACGCTTATTGAGGTTTTCTTTTCTTCAACACATTTGTCCTGCTCGACAAGTGAGTCTTTTGCTGTTTGCTTATAAACAATACAAATTTCCTAGTCTGTTAGTTTGTCGCTACTTGAAATAGTCCCTCAATGGACATCCACTTACTCTTTCCTTGTGGAGTTCCTTCAGGAGTTCAATGAAAATTCCCCATTTGGGTCATGTCCCCTGCTTCCATACAATGGAAGACCTCAAAGGAACGCCATGAAAAAAAATAAAACCTCGGAATTTGGGATGTGTGGGGGAAAATGGTCCCAGATATTTCACAAGTGTAAGTGAGAATTTTACTTAACATCAATCATTAACTCTGGTTGAAAAATGAGTATCTGTCAATTCTCTACTTCAAAACTGAGATAACATTAAATGATCTAGTGATCACACTAAATTTAATAATAATAATTTTATATACATACATTTAAATACATGGTTGGGACAGAGTTTCTGATAATATAAAAGCTTAATACAATATTTAACTGCGATCACATTAAGCAGAGTCTTGTTTCTATTATACCTTCAAAGTGTTTGAGACAGTTTGTGTAGTTTTAACTTGTGATTATATTGGGTTCAAGGCCGAGCTAATTCGTGAATATCTGTCTTTTTGTTAAAAATACAGCATATGTGGTATGTGGTTACTTAGTACTTGAATCATTCAAAATGTTCACCGTAACTGTTAAGGTATTCACCCCTTCCTTTTGTTTATTGTTTGATATTATGTGAGAGTATAAACATGAATATATTTTGTTGCTCGGATCTATATTTCTTACAAAACGCTATTTGTATATTAATTTTTAGTTTAACCTCTGTTTTCATTTAAATTAGATAAATAAGATTTCTTTCTTGTTTATATTTTAAGTAAGTAACAGATATTGATCAAAAACATACTATTATCCCTTGGATCTGAAATTTGTAAGCAAACTTAAATTACACGATGAAGTAATGATTTTCTGACAAAAAATATTCAGAGATTTTCAAAAACCTTTCATTAAAATTTGAATCAAACTTTTGTGGGATGCCGGATATTACTAAATGAGAAAAAATGTTTTATAATGCATAATAATTGAATATATTGCTTAAAATTGAGTTCACATACATTGTAAGTGAATATATTTTAAAAGAAATGTACCATATTACATGTTAACAAATTTGTACTTAACCTTAAAACTAGGGTACAAGTTTACTCTAGAAATTATTTCTAAAATTTGTGCAATGTTACATTAGCTGATATTTTTTAAAATGAAAATACTATAAATTAAGGTTCATTTTATTAAAATTATTTTGACAATTTTTTGCTGTGGTTAATCGCTACTTCACCTTCTAACAAAGTCATATCAAAAGTTTGTTCTAGTTTTTTCTCATGAAATACCTCAAAAAATTGGTTACAATAGTGTTTTAAATAATAGCCGCTGTGTACAAAAAAAACTAAAGCATAGTATTTCATCCAAATTCTTAATCCATATCTCTCACGTAAATAAATACCTGAGTAACTTTGATTAAATTTCTCTTGTGTCAAGCCAATACCTAAATTGTATTTACTTTAAAGATCTAATAATTATTGTCTAACGCATTTGATTTTAAAAAAAGAGAGAAAAAGTGGTTTCTATGAGGATAGTAATAAAAATACATTGCAAAGTTTATTCAACATTATAGATGATGATTAAAAAATCTGAGCAATAATAAATGCTAGAATTCTCGTTAGAGTTAACGGAGAATTCCTATTAGCGGCTAAATAGAATCTAATTAGATTTATATGCACCATTATGAATATAATGCCTTTATGAAAAAGTTTTCACTTATTCTGGCCTTTCAATTGCGTGTTAGTTTTTTTGTTGAAAGTTTGTTAAATTTCTTCAATAATTTATACCCAGCTAATACATCCCATCTAATATGTTTTTCTCTGTAAAAGTTGCTTCACCGTAAGCATAGATTCATAGTAGTAAAAGTATTATCAATATTGTGTCAGTTAATTTTTGCATTTAATTTTCAAATTAAAATATTCTATACTTTTAAAGAAAAAATATTTATTTTTTTGTGTTGTGGAAACTTTACAAAATGTTAGTTTGAAAATATTTAGGATTATTGATATATTGAAATAATTTTACGTTTCTCTTTATAAATTTGCATTTGTCATATATCATTATTTTGTAATAATATTAAAATAAATAGGATGTTTTTTTAAGTTATTTAAAAAATTATATAAACTTTAATCGTATCAGTTTGATTTTAGAGTATCGAATTTTGGCGTCGTTCTATTTTCTGAAATTGCATGTCATGTGACCACGATTCGAAATTCATATGTCCATCCAAAATATAAAACGAGATATAAATATCTTAAAATTAATCTGAATAGTGTAACCAAAATATTTTCTGTATTGGAAGTATACATGGAATTTTATTTTGTCTCTCCGAACTTTTTCTTGACGAAGTCTCAGGAGATTTTTATCGAATTACTCGATCGAAAACTCCGCATATTGCAGACGTTTATTTATATCCTGTGGACCCCATTTTCGATGATTTTGAAAATCGCGTCTTGACTTTGCCATTCTTATCTAAACAGTCATTTGGCCCGCGTAACTTGAAAAATTATCTGGCAATGCAAGTTTATCGTGAAGATATGGATATTCATTTTTTTTTTGAAAATACATTTATCATTTTTCTCATTTACGCGCCACGTTGCTAGAATAAATTAAAAAGAAAAGCGTAAACTTAGAATCACGCAGTGAGCGAAGCAATTTTTCTTTGATAAGGCGATAGTTTATCTGTTCGTAATCTAAAGATAATTCAACTGTACTTATGTCGTGAGGGCAAAAAAACATAGTTATATCGCAAAAGATAACGGAGTATGGATTTTGGAACAGTATCTTTTCTTTACCGATTTGGTCCAAGATTTGATGCATAATTACCTGGATACAAGTACCATATACCGAATTAATAGCAGCGATTATTGCAGATGTTGTTATTTTTGGCGTTAGGACACGCAATTTTAAAGCCATTAATCGCTCGTTCCAGTTTTGAAAGAAGAAAAAATTTGGATTCAGATCGACAATTTGAGCAAAAATATCATCTACAATTGCTCTTTTGGGCAAAAAAATGGCGTTTTCGGATTTTTCATATGTTCATTTAATGGGTGGCAAAACGGTAGAGTTTCGTGCCAAATTTGCTGAAGATGTGTTGTTATTTTGGCGTTAGACCACTAAACGAATTTCATTAATCGCTCGTTCCAGTTTTGAGCACCTATTCAGATCAACAATTTTGATGTATCATCTGTTAAATTTCGTTCTTTAGCAAACTGTACTCTGATTTACAGCACCAATATTTCTAATAAGGACAAAACAGACGAATGAGTTGCCAAATTTAAGCTTAAAGATTTGTTGTTATTTTTGGCGTTAGTATCACGTAACGACTCCCATTAATCGCGTTCCAGTTTTAGTCCTTGTTCACACATGCGAACAGACTGATATGCATTATTTCCGAAATGGTTTTATTTTTCTCTCCGAAATGAGAGAGATCTGAAACGTGGAGATTTGAATGACTCTTCACGTTTCAAATGATTTTTTTTTTTTTTTATCGTTACAGTACTCTCTAGCATACTTCGCAAAAGACGAGAAAGTAAAGGAACTTCCTCGCAATTAAATGTGCGTTAATTGATCGAGTCCATCAGAAAAGTAGGGCTGAAGCTAGTCTGGCTTAGCGCGATTTGTTTCGCATCATTGTCCAGGCAAAGAAAAACACTGCTTTTTAAAATTCATGTTTGGAAATAAGAAGGAAAAAAACAAATCAGATCGAAGTTGAAAAAATCAATTATTTAATCATTCTAGATTAACACCATCAAAACAAACCGACAAGAGAGAGAGTTACCATTTTCGAAAACCCACAAAATTGAAGTCCAAACGATTTAACCTTTCTCACAACTTTATCCATGATTTCGGTGGTAGCGTTCTTTCTTGCTGCATCCTGCGATTATCTCAGTTAATGTTTTTATTGCCAATGTTATAGAGTTTAACTATTTTACCACGTTTTACAAACTAACCATTCGCTTGGTTCAACGGTATTGAACATGTTTCCGAACGTTGCATCTATACTTAAAAAAACAATGTAGTTATCGAAAAAGTTTACGCAAAATTAACTGCTCATTTGACGCATAATTACAAATACCTCTAATTTAATTTTTTCGTATTTTTAATTGTAAAGGAATTTTGGGATAATGAAAATTTCCACCTGCCCACCATTTCACCTTTATTGAACTTCCATCTACGAACCGCTGACTGAGACATCATTCTTGCAATGTCCTTGTTTAAATCAACAAATTACTCCAATTATCGCGTTTGATAAAGATACGCGGAAAAATCACAGCGTATAGGAATCATGATCGGTGAAGATAGGCAGAAATTTTCCTGGAAGTCCTGTCCTTTGAGAATCATTATAACAGGTAGAGTTCCTATTAGTATCTACCTAAAATCTGAGAAAGGTTATACATATTTTCACCGCAAAACAGAATGTTTTTTAAAAATTGAATTTTGTTGAAAGAGAAGAAGGAACCACAGGATTTTTCTTCTCTCCTTTTTCGCACAAGGCTAAATAAGAATGCCAAAATTGGTTTCGTTGGATTCAAGATCTTCCTGCATTCGGATATGGTACATACTCTTCTTTGTCGTAGGCTGAGCATCCGTCTGTTAGTGTAGTGGCAGCGGTTTGTGTCGATCCTGCCTTCTGCCATTTCTAAATGCAATCCATTTCCATAGTCCTTTGTAGGCGTACGTGGAACAATAATTAAGAGTCAAACAATTTTAAAGTTGCATGCTCTAGGAATTATGTCAAGAAATTTTTTGAAAGGCGTTCTTAAAATAACCACCGAAGCTCGGAGACTTGTATGCTTACACAGTTCGGTGGTTTTAACATTTGCAGAGAAGAAAACCAGTTTCAGCATTATATTTGCTCAACGGATATTAATTCACTTCTTCTTAATTCGTGAATAGTCACGGGATTGTAATTTTCATTTTCGTACATCCTTGAGAATAACATGAATTCTTTTGAATATTCTTGTTTTGTGTTTACCGTTATTACCAAGATCATTTTCGCTACCCATGGCAAAAACACAGTTGGGATTTTTCTAGCTTGTTACTTTTATCGCTTCACAGGCATCTATTGTTTTTTCCGACCTTCGGGAGAATGGACTTTGTATCAAAAAACTGCCGAATCTTTTTTTTATGATAACAATACTTTCTCTTTTGTTGTTTAATACGATATTTTCGTATTATCAGTTGTTAAAGAAAGTAAATAAAATCGTCAGCAATTCGGTTGAACTGAGATTTTGATTGAATTCGATGTTTTATCTCCCTGATTCCGAAAAACACAATTTTAAATTATGTCTGTGTGTAATGACACCGAAATTATTAGAGCTTTTCAAGGACAACGGTATGTGGTTCTTTAAACGTAATGGTTTCTATCAAATTTTGGACAAAACCGTCAATAACGGAAGTCTGGTTCATACTTGTATGTTCGGGGTCATGCGAATGCCATAACCTTCAAAAAAACTTGAGGCCAGATGGATAAAATTTTTGCGCTGGTCAGTTTTATCGCCGGCAACTTTAAATAACCGTCAAAGGTTGACTGTCTGTTTGCTCGTGGCATCGCATACTTGTTCATCCAACTCCTCGCGCATGCCTGCTTAGTGGTAATGCCTGTGCAAGGAAGGGACGTCTGAAACTGGTAGTTTGCCAAAACAAATTCTGGAGGATTTTGTAAGGAAGCAAACATTAGGAGTCTCGCCAGGTCCTTACAGGTGCAAAAGAATGGTGAGGATTTCGAATTTCAGCTTTTGATCTCAAAAAAACCGACGTTGTTCCAACTTTATGCATTTGCGGCAGACGAAGTTTATTTGACGTCTTTATTATTCTAGTTTTCTGCTGTGTTAGAGAAAAGAGAAAGTTTGTATATCTACCTCTGCTGGTTTAACTTTTGAAAGGAAGCTCAGGCAAGGAAAGTCTTTTGGTTTAATTATTTTGAGACAATCTTTTGGCCATGCCTACAAGTTTTCAACCATAACATTTCATTGAGTGTATATAAATTTACCAGGTAAAAAAATATTTAATCATTGCTTAAAATGATCATTTTTTAAAAAAATCTCCCAGCATTTTGAGATATTGGCTGAACCTTGCGGTGTTCGCAGTCAACGATCACAACGTAATCATTCTTGTGATAAATTGTTTAAAATAATTATGTAGCAACAGATTAAACCTTCCGCGCTTTTGCACATGCCGGATGGAGTTATTATATCAAAATAGGGGGAAAGTGAAGAATGGAAGGGTGATGTTTGCATTTTATTGAGCGTGATCTAACAAAGAACTCCGGAAATGCGTTCGTATGACTTATTGTTCAGACTCCTTCCGATGTAAAATCGTCCAAAAGAGGTAATCTCCGACCTGTATCAGACTATAGCGTTTCTTTCTTACGATAATATTTAATATTTGAAAATGATTCAGATTTCTAACTGCGTATTTTTTGTAATTACAATGCAACTGAACGAAGTACAATGA
>BGPR01007914.1:0-67594 GCA_013235015.1 Araneus ventricosus | reverse complement strand
TCATCAAGGGTACACAAGGAATTGAAGGTTGGGAACTCCTGTCCTGAAGATAGGACAGAAACAATGACTATGTATTTGTAACACCTCCTGGTCACCTAGGATTATGAACCCCTGGTATTTAGCCAATCATGCCACCATAGGTTTATGCCCCTGTCTGAAACTGTAATGATTTGAAACAGAACATATGCTCCACTTGAAATGAAAAATCACAAACAGAAAGTGATAGAATAATTTAATGGCAATCAACACTGCTATAAATATGACATCCGAAACATTTAGAATGTCCACTTGTATAAAAACTCAAAAAGACTAGTAAAGCCAGTCACTGGAATGTAGCCTGATCCTAGGTCTGAACAGAAATTGAGGGATGAAACATAACGCTCAGTCAGCATACGATGTCCGTGAATCTGTCCTGTGCATTTCGAGAAGTTCTGGAAATAGCTCCACGGCTAAAATGTCGAGCAGTACATAGGAAATCTGGAAAAGAAGAAATAACTATAAATTTAAAGCAGACAGTTTTTTATTTTAATTATTTTCTATTATTTGGCTTTTAACTTATAATTATTATGGAATAGTAGCCCAGATCACTCGGTAACGCTTTGAACTTGAGCCATAGCACTGCGAGAAGTTAAAGAGCATTATTTCATTGTTACAGAATCTAAATAAATCAGTAATTTTAATTTAAAAGAGTAACTGTTGTTCTAATTTCAAATTTAATAGCTCTAAAATAGTGAAATAAAATTTGACATCAACTGATATAAAATTTATCTCGCTATGATCAATAGTTCCTGAGAAATTTTAAATTATATTAATCACATATTTCAAATTAATTTCCATTTTTCAATATAAAGTAGTAAATCATGCCAGTGGTATATCATGCGCGTGATATAGTTTGGACGCCATGATGCATTTGATTATTTATTGCAATCGTGATGATATAATTTGATAATATTTTTTGGCAACGCTTGACAAGCAGAGAAGTGCTTTGTTTTAAAACTAGATTTTCTATCTATCTAGATTATATCTACTAGATTTTCTAGACCAAGAGGTTTTTGAATAAAGAAATATGTAAATAATATGAAAATAAAAAATATATATTTCCTGTCATAAAACATGTTTATTTTATTTGTTTCCAATCAATGTTAAACATTTCTCTTGCATATATATCTATTTAAACACGTCAAATTTGATGGGAAATCTCTCGAATGAGGGGCAATTTGCACCCATCATACCATGGCGGGTTATTTTTCTAGTTATGGAATAATAATATAAGATATTATAATAATATAAGATATTATAACTCATAATTATTATGAAATCTTGCAATCATTCTTTTTCTCAAATTCACTTCCAGGTGGTGCTAGGCGTTTGGAATAAAAATTTAATCAAATTACTCAATTAACAGACAATTAAGTTCTGAAAATAATAAAATAATGTATTGTCATCAAGAACACACAGGGACAAAATTCGAAAATTCTAGCACATCAGGATGTGAGTCAAAAGTAAATTGCAAATTCCATCTTTTATGCACATGAGACAAGTCAAGTTAAATAAAAAATATGTAATAAAATATAATTACCACCTAACAAACAAAATGCAGTTTTATTTTAGCTATAGTTGATGGCAAGATAAAAATAGGCAGAAAAATGTATGCATATTCCTTTAAAAAATAAATGTTAATGTTCAATGTATGATAAAAATGTATATCCACTAAATATCAATCTTCAAAAAATACTCTTTTAACCTGAAAGAAAATTTTAATCAAAGCATTAAACTACTAGTTGGGTCATTCTCATGAAAAAAGTACAAATAGCTAAAAAAAATTTTATTTTTTACAAATGTATTTTTCACCGTTTTTTTTAAGTTATACAATTTTTGACCTGTCTACGAAGGATATACGATAGTCAACAAAACTTTTACATTTTAAATGAAATTACACTAATTATTAGGCAGATCTGGTACAGGTTTATTTCTTATAATTAAACAATAAAATTAGTTATTAAAAACCTGTGCAAGAAAACTTAACATTTTAAAATAAACAGCACTTTTTAAATAATGGTAGTGACTGTGCATTAGTTAAATAATATTTACAAACAATTTTCAAATAAATGAAAGTCAACATTTTGCAGGAAAGTAATCAATTATATACTAGATTAAGGAATATCATATATTTATTTATTAATAAACAATCTTGTAAGTCTCGTATTAAGTTTTTTCTACTTTCTTCTCTTCTGAATTTGAGCATCTGACTGCTTTGTTTATTTTTTGATATTCCCATTTTTTCTAAAAATAAATTTAGCTATTAAAATGTTTTTATACATTATTGAAGATTTAATAATATAAACATTCTATATGAATTGGTTACCTTAATTCTTTTCGAGAATATAATTTCAATTTTAATTTTTAAAAAATACAAAAGAAAATCACTAAACTTCATAAAAAATATCTACCTATATCATGATTTTTGAGATTTTGCTTCTTTCATTGACAAGGCCATCCTCTCTGTGGTCATGCTGTGTCCACGGAGGAGTCAAAAACTAAGTTTTAAATTTTTAAGTGCTTTGATTCTTACGTGGCTAAAGTCATACACTTATCTTTATCAAATGCAATACTAAATCTATCAAAATTTTGTATTTTAATTATCAAATTAGATATTTCTTAACTCATTTATAATGTCCACGGAGTGGATGCTGAGAATTTTACCAAGCTCTAAATGGAACTAATAAATAGGAATATATTCGAAATATTTGCATAGAATGAAAATATTTCCTTAAAGAACAAATTGTCTGTCTCTCTTATAAATGCTTTCATGATCATTTGACATAAGCTGACATTTATGATATTTTTTTTAAGTTATTTTCTTTGTCCACAGAGGCAGACTGGGGACAAAGTGTAAAAATTAATTACTAATCAAAAATAATTTTAAAAAAATGATAGGTTAGACCTTAACTAGAGACTTTAAACTAGTTAATACTGAAAAAATGTATGTAGTATAATGGTTACAGAATAGATAAATCAAAAGCTACCACAGACCCTTGCTACATACGATAAACCTGTAATTTATCTATTATGTAAGCATTACACTATTCTGTGTAATTATTGTATTCAAGAGATTGATAATTAAATTACATATTAATACAAAATACTTGTGTTATGATTTTATCCTGATGTTTTCAAGCAAAATCTATAGTGTGGACCCGAACTACGCCTTTCTTATGTTTTATTTAGAGTAGCTTTTGATGGCGCCATCTTTTGAAAGTATATAGAATTACATTTCGAGTATGCACAGTAAAGCATTATTTACTACAAATGCTCATATTTCCCATAACATGCAAATTTGATTCAATGTTTCTTTTACGTATTGTCAAGTATTCTGCAAGTTTCGTACAATTCGAAAGAAAATTCTGCATGTTATAATAAAAAAACATGCAGAATTTGAAATTTTCAATTGATTACCGATTTTTACTTATATTCTGATAAATATTTTTATTGTCTCACTTTGGGTCCTAGTAATACTCCTCAAGCTCTTTAAAATGACACCAGAATCAACCTCCTAGCTAAATGTGTTTCCATATTTATAACCTTACATAAAGCTAATTCATAACAATCACGCGCATATGCCTACAATGGTGCGAAGACATCAAAGGCAAAACTGGGGCAAAAGGCACTGAACAAATCAGTGTCTTAAAAAAGAACTTCTAAAAATATACAGAATGAATTATTTGATTGCATTTAGAATGTAATTAAAAATGTGGTCATCAGTAAGCAGCACAAACTTTTGAGGTGAAAACATTCATTTAAGAAAATTATGCATTTGAATGAAAGAATTGAATGGTAAACAAACAAAGAAAAAAATAAATAATTACCTGTTTATTAAGTAGAGGGCATTGTAAAATATCAAACATTAGGTTTATACTTTCATCAAATTTTTTGGTCATCATAAAGTCTAAAGAAATTCAAATTTAGAATTATATACTGTGGGGATAACCATGTAAAACATTCAGTAACAATAATAATAATAAAAAAAAAACATTTCATTATTATGCAATTTTATTTTTTATTCTTCAATTTACAAATCAGGATATAAAAAATTTGAGTCAATCACAAATGATACAGTTTAAAGTTTAACAAGCACTTAACCTTCAAACGGACGCATGGAGTCATTATGACTCCACCATTTCTCTTTTGGTAAAAAATTCTAGAAATTTCTCAAAACTGCTTTTGTTACTTCCTGTACTTTCACGAATAATTTAGAATTAATTTTATTTCTAATACAGAAAATAAACTACTTGTTTATTTATAATAACAGGGTGGCTACAGAAACTGCGAAAAAAAATTTCCCTGACTTTTCCCAGATTAAACGTGCAACATTTTCCTGATTTACGGCTACTAATTATACTCAGAATCACTGTATGTGTACAATATACATTATTAAAAACACTTTTACAAGTAATTCAATATGAAAAAAATATTTTTATGAAACTTAATTTTAAAAAAAATGGAATGAACAGCCTGAAAAAATATATTAAAACAGTATATTACATTTCTTATATGTAAAAAATACTGGAAATTTTAACAAAATACTTTGCTTCTAAAACTGCATAGGAATTCTAAGAAACATTAAAACTACTCTTTGCAAAACAAGTTAAATTATATTAACAGTACAGGCTATTATGATCTTTGCTCAAAACTTTAAAACAGTTCAAAAACTAATTAGTGCTCTTTGCATGGGTGCCAAAATAACATGTTGCAGCATAAATATAAAAATAGCATAATTACACGTACCTAATAATATATATATTTAGCAAAGATTTAAACAAGATAAACTGTCAAAATATTACTTCAAATCTTTATTCTTTAACAAATCATAAGAAATTAATTACTCTAATCAAAAGCTTATGCTTTTATAAATAAATATAAGTTTTTTTTTAAATCCATTTATTATTACAAATAATGCTAGGCATAAAATATTAATTTATAGATAATAACTCAAGTAACAAATAACTATCTATTTTCCCTGATTTTTAGATATTTTAATGAATTTCCCTGATTTCCCAGTTCTGTTGGCTACCCTGAATAAGTTAAGTGTGACTGGAATAGTTAACATGTTTAGCACCACGACTCGCGTCTGAGATTCAAACCATATATCTAATTGCATGACCCCTTTTCTGTAATCTCTTAACTAGAGTAGAGAAGGGGATGACTGACATGGCACTTAAGGTGTTAAAAAAGGAATGATTATAGAATAACTGACATAAAAATGAAGCAAAGTTAAATTTTCTTCATTCTTATCCAAAATCATTTGTATCTAAAATACAAAAATATGCACGAAAAAATATTCATATACTAAGAGCAACTTTTTTTGTTGTTGTTTGGAAAGTCAATAAAATGAGAAGTGATTGAATCGTTGATTACAGAAATTGTATGAGTCAATAATACCAAAATGTTGGGAGCTTTTAAAAAAAGTGATTCATTTTTTTTAAATTAATGATTAACTTTTTTTTACCTGGTAATTAATGACTTTAGACTTTACTTGACTCTTGTCATTTGTTTTATGCAGCATGAATACAATTTTTAAAAAAAAAAAAAAAAAAAGATTAGTGTGATTTCTTGCAATCAATGATTCAATTGTATAACAATTTGATACAAAAATGGCTGTGTGAACTGAAGGGGGCTTCTAAAAAAAGAATCAAATTGTCTTTATTCAACCAATTTTAAATGATTAAAAATTAATGAATTATCACAGAACTGTAAACTAAAAACTGTAAAAGTTTGCTTACTAGGGAAAAAATCTTTGGTTTGCCTCAGTGCTAGTCTCGCTCTTTCAGCTTTCTGCCTTCGAGTTCTGAAATTAATAATAATAAATAAACAACAGGATCAACTAATGACTGAATTTTAAAATGATATCGTTTCAAAATCGTATTGTGGGTGTATGTGAATGCAGTCCAATAAGCAGGATTACAAAAATAAAGCTCTTTATTTTACAGGTATTCTAAGCAAGAAACGTAACACATGTATTAAACAGCACTAGTAAGAATTCACAACAGAGATTATCATTAAATCTCAATACAGCGCTCAAAGGTTTCTTGTTAGCTCACCAGCTTGCTTGCTGATCAAAATCCAACTGACTCTTCTTGGCTTCAGAGCTTGCCTTTATACCTTTCAACACGAAGCGACTTCATTATGTAGGAAGTGACGTAATCTCTAGAAAGTTCATGAAACCAGTAGAAATAGGTTGAAAGTTCGAGGTCCTTCTAGAACATTCCTTTTGTCACCAAAGTCGCCAACTTTGCCGCCAAGTCGCCAAATTTATCGCCAAGTTTAGCATCTCAGGGAAGCGACTTTATAGCTTCGTAACAATATACACAATTATATATATTATGGAAAACAACTTACCTCGGTGGGTCATCTTCGAAAAAGAGAGCATCTGCAAATAAATAAAGTACATCAGATCATCAAGGTAATGAGAAAACTTTTAAAAGATAAGAATGTATTGAACATCAGACGAAGAACATGATCACTTTTCTCAACAACATAATGTTTTTTCTAACATATTTGGAAACATGCAATACTGTAAAATATATTCTTTTACAGTATTTAACTGAATTTTTAAGACAGAAAAAAAAAGAATACTCTGTTCTTAAAAATTATTGTGATATATCTGTAATGATTATTCTCTCACAAACACTCTATATTTCAGTTTACATATTTTATAAAGAATGATGCCTAAAATTCAGCAGAAAATTAAGAAAAAACATTAAGAAACAAAATAAATTTAATGAAAACAGTTTTTAAAAACACACTTTCATTAGCACACAGAAAATAGATCTTTATTAAAAATTGTTTTCAACCTTTTAGTCATTAATTTATAATTCATTACTATAAATTTCACAGAATCATGACAACAATTTTTTCTCAAATTCACAACCAGCTGATGCTTCTAGGTCAGAATCAAAATTTGATTAAATTAATCAATTAACTGATAATTAAGTTCTGAAAATATAGAAATAGCATGCCATCATTAAGAACACTACAAGAACAGGAATGACGCTAGAGTTTCCCCGACGGGCCGATTTGCCTGGCAGGGGAGCACGACCTGCTGTATAGGGGGGGGGGAGGGGACGAGTGTAATGAAATTAGTCTCAAATTTTTGCCAGATTATTATTTATCAACTACAGTGAATACCCTGTACAAATATTTTCCCACGACGGAATACAAAATTTTCCCCCAATGGGGGGGGGCCCTCCCGGTCCCCCCTCTGGCGTCACCCCTGCACAAGAATACAAAATATGATACCCCTAACACACCAGGAAGTGAGTGCAAAATCGATTACAAAATTCCATCATTACAAACCTGAAACAAGTCAAGTTAGACAAACGTGTCTGAAAAACATACCCCGTAGCAGGTTAAGCAATTCGGCTAATCTTTGGGGTTTAAATGCTTGCTGCAGTTTGACATCAAGATACCACTCCACACCAGCTTGTAGTGTTTGTCTCAGTAAAATATCACAGGTAGACAAAAGCTTAATCACAAAATCAGGAACATGAACAACTTCAACAGCTAGGGAAAGAAGGAAACATTTGAGACAGAAGAATCACGACAATGGGTTTTATGATGAAATGAACTATTAGCAGTTATAAAGGGTCCAAGAAATTGCTATTTTAATAACTAATACAGCTCATAAAAATATTATAAAATTTTAAATTCAACATACTTTTGGCTGATTAAAACAAATAGTTTTATCATTCATCATGAAAATTACGCTGTGATTGCAACTATAATGTTTTACAGCATTTTGTGTTCTGTTTTTGATGTTACTATGATTAAGCAAACTATTTGTATCAATCACAGATCAAATAATTAATCCAAAATGCCCATTTGAAAAATTCAAGAAATATGCAGATTTCTCCTTTCAATGCATTTTACCAATATGTTCCTTCACTTTTATAGGTACATTTTTTCTTATGAAGTGAATAAATTAATAAATTTAATTGTTATCATTTTTAAGCAAGTTAATTTAATTTTAACTAATATTTCAGGCATTGCTTGGAATGAAAAAAATGTCATGTTAATTTTTTTTAAATATAAATATATTATTTTTAATGAAAAAATACTTCTATATAAAATATTATAATAAACAAAATCTTTTTGTTGCCTGCAACTTTAATTAAAATGAAAACATTGATAGCATCAAATATTTTTTTAAAACTGACTAATGCTAATTTTCCCTCAAGTTATAAATAATTTTAAAAGAATGATACAAAATTTAATTAAACAGTGTGAATGGAAACTTGGAGGCAAATAAATAAAATTGATAATCTGTAAAATTTGCATTCAGTAGAAATAGCAAAACTAAGTAATTTTTTTTTCTATACATGGCAATATGGTTTTTAATGAATAAAAACTAACCATTTAAAACTTCAGCGAAACCTGTCTTATGCTTCATAGTATTTCTGAGTAAAACTTGAAAAAAATCTACTGAAATGTTTGGGTTTCATATCATACAAAATATTAATTTTTACTTTTATTCACATACATTTATAGACATTAAAGATATTTCATAATAATAATAAATGAACTTTCAGTACTGTGATATTTGTAACGAATAAAAAAAACCCCCATATTTGTAGAATTATTAAAATATTTAAAGAAAGAAATTAGATTCAAAAAGTCGTTTGGTCATAAAAGAAATTAATTTTAAAATATCGTTTGGCTGGAAAAGAAATTAATTAAAAATATTGTTTGGCATTAATTCTTTTCTAAAGGTAATAAAAATAGTTTGGCAACGATATTGTCTTTTGCTATCGTTGCCTAGCAACGGAAAAGAATTATGACTATGAGATTGTACTTTGAATTTGATGCAAGTCGGTGATTGCAACGTTTGTGATGGAAGTGTATGTGTTTGTTTTTCATGTTTGTGCTGTGGTAGATGTCCAATAAATATATTATTTTTGCTAAAGAAGGCTCCACGATTCTTCATACTATTCTGCAATACATCACAGTACTAATAAGAGGCAATAAAAATTTGAAAAAAACCAGTTAAAAATCACAGAAATTTAAGATCAGATTCAGAAAAGTAGCACTTACCTATATACACAATATAATCATAAAGTTCTTTCAAATCAATAACAGAGACAACAGATTCTCCAACATATTTTTCTTTCTTGCTACTCAGGCTGGAAAAATTATCTCGAAACAGACCGGACAACAGCTGAAAATTAAAATTTATACTGAAAGTGGGTTTTTATTCAAACAAAGTAGAAACAATAAAGAGGAAAATGTAAATCCCATATACTAACTTTTTCTTCTAAACTGGAAGTCGCAGTTTCATATATATCTTTCAAGATATCTTTGCTAGAAGAAAAAGTTATTTATATGTTAAAGTTATGAAACAATGCATGAATGAATCTCACTGTTATTCCATTCTACCATTATGAAAATATAATAGACCAGATCCTCCGGTAATGCTCTGATGTCACCAACAATAAAACTCACGCCATAGCACCGCGAGACGTTAAACAGCATTATTTCATTGTTAGAGAACCAAAATTTCAGTAATTTTAAATTTAAAAGAGTAATTGTCGTTCTAATTTCAAATTTAATAGCTCTAAAATAGTGAAATAAAATTTTCTATCGATTGATATAAAATTTATCACGCTATGATCATTAGTTCCCGAGAAATTTTAAAATATATTAATACTATATTTCAAATTAATTTGCGTTTTTAAATAGAAAGTAGTAAATTATGTCAGTGGTATATCATGCACGTGATACAGTTTGGACGCCAAATTGTATCTGAATGCAATCATGGCGACATTGTTTTCTTGCCAAGAATTAAATTAGCCACCAGTGACGTGAATCTACCATTCGTTCTCAACCGCCACCAGTTCCCGTTAATTCCAGCTTACACGATGACTATCAACAAATCGCAGGGGCAAACTTTGGATCACGTTGGAATTTACCTCGATGAGCCTGTCTTTTCACATGGACAGCTCTATGTTGCACTTTGAAGGTCTAAAATTCTCAATCACGTTAAATTTTACACAAAGACATCTGAAGTACAACGAAAATTATTAAACAACGAAAAATACTTCACACGGAATGTTGTTTACCAAGAGGTTTTTTGAATAAAGAAATATTTAAATAAAAAAATATTTCCTGTCATAAAACATGTTTATTTTATTTGTTTTCAATCAATGTTAAACATTTCTCTCGCATATATATCTATTTAAACACGTCAAATTTGAAGGGAAATCTCTCGAATGAAGAAGCAATTTGCACCCGTCAAACCATGACGGGCGATTTTCTAGTGAAAATTTGTATTTATTTTCACTAGAATTATAATGTATAATTTCTAATAAAAAATAAAAGATTAATTTGCACAATGGAGTCATGTTAACAGGATATGATTGCTGACTACAAAAGATCTTTACACCTCCACATAATTACAAGGAATTTAAAATATAAAATATTATAAATAGAAATTTTATTTTTTACATATTTAAGAGAATAGAATGAGCTTGAATTCCCTTATACAAATAGTTTTGGTACAATCAAAAGTAGAAAACTCAACAAATCTAGTAAACTGTAAGGATTTAGTTTCAAAAGTGAAGGTGAACTGAATTATTTAAGGAAAAGAAAGGTTCTCCATGCCACAATGCTAAATAAAAGCAAGTAAAAAAGTTAAGAATGAACAATTTTGTTACTGATGAATAGTTCATGCAAATAATCACAACCCACACAACGTAATGTGCTTAGTAAAAAAAAAAAAGAGGACAATAAGGGAAAATTTATATGCGACTCAGATTTGCAAAAACAAATTAGTTTCAAAAGTGAACGAGAACTGAACTATTTAAGGAAAAGAAAGGTTCTCCACATCATGATGCTAAAAAAACTTCTGAAACTAAATCCTTACAGTTTACTAGATTTGTTGAGTTTTTCTACTTTTGATTGTACCAAAACTATTTGTATAAGGGAATTCAAGCTCATTCTATTCTCTTAAATATGTAAAAAATAAAATTTCTATTTATAATATTTTATATTTTAAATTCCTTGTAATTATGTGGAGGAAGTGCAAGGATCTTTTGGAGTCAGCAATAATATCCTGTTAACATGACTCCACTGCGCAAATTAAATCTTTCAATTTTGAAACATTATATTTTCATAATGGTGGAATGGAATAACAGTGAAATTAGACAGAGTCAACACATCTTCTCTTCAAAAATGAAAAAATATCAAATCAACAATACAAGATGAGACAAGGTCTTTTTTTGGAACTTAGAAACACAGGAATACAATAAATTCTGATATATATAAAGCGATTGAAATTCAAAAAGATACTTAAAGCAAGATAACTAAAGCGTGGAACAAGCCTTATTAATGCATTTTTCTTTTGTTTCTAGTACAAAACTACATAAATTAACTTTTGTCAGTGAATGGCAAAACACATAAAAAAAAAGAAAATATATGATTATTTCAAAATACTACAAGCACTTTGTAACAAATTCATTTTTATGATTTGTTGTTTGTAGCCTCATAAAATTTTATTAAACTAAGAATAGATTATTAGGTTTTATAAGATTGGTGCAAAAATAACGATGATAATTAAGCAAACTTTTTGAATGACTTCTGTCAGTCATACCATTTATTTCATTAGAAGTAAGTTATATGATTTTTTAAAGTAGCTAGATAAAGTTGCACATAATTTTATTTGAAGCTGTTTGCATAGTGTTGATTTTAACACGGAGTGAGAAAAAGAGAACTTTCATGTTACAAAGCTATAAAGTCGTTTCCTTGAGATGCTAATCATGGCGATAAATTTGGCGACTTGGCGGCAAAGTTGGCGACAAAAGGACTTTTCTAGAAGGACCTGGAACTTTCAACCTATTTCTACTGGTTTAATGAACTTTCTAGAGATTATGTCACTTCCTACATAATGAAGTCACTTCCTGTTGAAAAGTATAAAAGCAAGCTCTCAAGCCAAGAACAGTTGGAATTTGATCAGCAAGCAAGCTGGTGAGCTAACAAGAAACCATTTGAGCGCTGTGTTGAGACCTATTGGTAATCTCTGCTGTGAATTTTTACTAGTGCTGTGCTAATACATGCGCTACGTGTCTTTGCTTGGAATATTTGTAAAAAAAAGAGCTTTATTTTTTTAATCCTGCTTATTGGACTGCATTCACGTACACTCACAAGTCGATTTTGTCACAATATTTTACTTTTTTAATTTTCACAAAGGGAAGAACACTGTTAATGATCAAGAAGAGTTACTTGGAGTTTATGGCGTAAATGATTAACACGACTGACTTGTAAACTGGTTAACCAAATTTCTGTTAGCAGATTTCCGAACAACATCTTAGATGACCAACACAAGATATGGACAACCAAATAATTGCAAAGGATAAAAAAAAAAAGACTTGGATTGTCATATTTCAAAGTATGACACAAGAGAAAGGTCCCAAGTTTGTTTTTCAACCATCAATAGTCATTTGCAAATGCATTGATTTTTTAAAAGCACAATTTTTGAGATCCACATTAACTAAAAACATTCAATGAACATAGCACATAAATATGCAGTTTCTACCCCAAATATATTGAAAATGATCCATTTTTAAAATTAATGATAATGGTGAAGAAAAATAGATTATTTGCCACAATATCAACTGAAAAGATTCTGGCAGAAGCATTATGAACCAGCAAAAACCGGATCGAAACTTGAAATTCTTCACAAGAAAATTATACCATTAATTTGGTGGAATTACAAAGGTAGTGTAAATTTTTAGTTGCTTGAAAGCAACAAAACTATTATTTCAAATATGTGTTGTCAAAAACCAGTGAAATTAAATAAAATAATCAAAGAAATTGAAAGAAGAATTTGCAAATTTTTAAATAATCATGTTTTTTCATAACACCTCGAAGCCAGGCACATCTTTAGTGACTTGTAAAAAATTATTGGAGTTTAGTTCAGAAGCATTACATCTATGATGGTGCCCTTACTATGGAATATTAAACTATTATTTATTTATGTTTTCATGAAACTCTTTGAATGGTAACAGTCGCAATGATACAGTGAAATTGCATTTGGTTCAGTTTTTTTTTTGAAAAGGACTAGAGGTTCTATGATTGTGGGATAATGAAGTTGCAAAAATGATGGCAAACTGTTGGTGAACTAAATGGAAAGTATATTATTGATAAAAGTTCAATCCTTGTTTCCCATTTAAGGAGAAAAAAATCCTAATTAATTTTGAACCAATCTAATACAACTTTTAATCAAACACATAACAAATGCATACTTAAAACACTTATACAAACAAAATAAGAGACATTTTTGACTTGATACATCCAATTATATAAACAAACTAAAAATAATTTTTGACTTGATACATTTACTTATCCAAAAACCAAAAAAAAAAAAAAAAAGACATTTTGACTTGATACATTACTAAGTATTGGATTTTCAAATTGTACCTTGGCTTTGGTTTAGCAGCTTCTGTAGACGCTATAAAAGCTTGCAAGAAAGGTACCAAGTGCTGCCCTTTCTGCGGGAAAAGAAGTTTGCATTAAGTTTTCTTTCAAATTTTTAGATACTTGCACATGTTTAAACAATTAAAGTCAGCATACCTCTTTCATCAGTTTCATGGGAACTGTTTTAATCATTTTACCTATAAGACAATTACAAGGATTCAAGTTACAAAATACCAAGAAAACAATAAAGTCATAGTACAAAACTTATTTCCCCCACTTTCTAATACCCTTACCTTGTCTTAAAATAAGAATTTGGATTTAAGTAATTAGTTTGTATTTATTTTTATTACTGTCTTAATTAAAAGTAGAAACAGGTTGAATTAGATTTTAAAGTCTCAAATCCATCAATTAGTGCGATGTTGTCACACAAGAAAATATCAATTAATTATAAAACCAGAAGCGACAAAAGCCAAGCATATACAGCCTCTTTACAATGTCAAAAAATTAGTAAAATGACAGTTGAGGAAATATGTTAATCCAATCTGTCTGTTGTACTCAGTCCTTCTCAATGTTTATGACTACATTGCATTTGTGCATTTCAAGTATCTTGTTGATGAAACAGAGGCTGTTGAAAATAAAAAATAAAATTTAAAAAACTTAAGGGGTGGTTTTTTAAAAAATTATTTTCAACAGCCTCTGTTAAATGACTACTCCTCCAGAAAAAGCACAATAAGAGCCTTTCTGTTACGTTAAAGACATTGCATATCGAACAAAATACAAGAAGTAAAAAATTAAGTGAAAGATCCACTTAAACATTTTATTTCTCTTGCTATGCAACTGAGAAGACGACAAGATAATGACATACAACTAATGGTGGCCTTACAGAGGTCTATTAAATAAGGGGAAAAAAATCCCCTAGTATCTATTCCTCATTTTGTACCAATTTTCAGAATTTTGTCTATTCATTAGTTTGCTTTACAAAAGCTTGGAATTATAAAGAGACTTTGTGGACACTTGTACGAGTGGCGTAGAGAGGGGTGGGCAAGGGGAATAAATGCCCTGGGTGCCATGGAAACAAAATATTAGTGCATTTATGCCACTTTTTAATGTCAAAGGGGACAAAAAAATAATAGCATGCCCAGGGCACCTTTTACCTTATTTATCCACTGATATGACAGTAGGGGGGTGGGCAAAAATTGATATTATGCCCCGAGTGCCATTTATTCTTGCTACACCACTGACCTGTACTTGCTTAAATCTAAAGACTGAAGTAAATGATATGAATAGTTTACAAAAACAGATGTCATAAAAATAAATGCTAGATCACTGAACACAGATTTGAATTGTGATTATTATTGTTTAAGAGTTTTTACCAAGTTTAATGTCAGGCAAGAAGCTTGTCGTAAAAGGGGTTGGAGATTTCAAGAACTGAAACAGTAGCTCACTTCCTTGTAATGCAGGCAAAGTCAAAAGTGTCTGGAAGAGAAATAAAAGTCAGTTTATCAAAGTATCAGGAGGTGTGATAATACGACTTAGCAATCTAGGAATAAAGTATTTTGATCAGAGTATTACTTGAAGGTAACGCTCAAATTCTGGCCTCTTGCTTTCCAAATAAGTTAAGCCTTTGTGTTGTTGCGAGCGCTTCGGTGGTAACTGTACAGAGAGTTCTCCATGAAATTCAGTCAACTTAGCCTCCAAAACATAGAACTCATTATAACGCCTGTATATATATAAAGAAAACAACAGGTTTATGTAAAAACATGTTTGAAGTTTAACTGTAACATATAACTATTAATTAAAAATTAAGGGATTTTACGACAAAGATTTAAAAAGCAACATGAGGAATAAAATCTTTCTAAAACAATAAATAAAGAAATAAATAAAACAAATAAAATTTTTAAAAAATGAAACAATTATAATGAAATTTGTCTAGAAACCGACAGAATCACAAAAACTGGAATTAAGAAAAACTGAATCTAAAAATGAGTACAGCAAAGAAAAAAATTATGAATTTTAAGCTAAAAATGGCAGTAAAGATTTATCTGTAAAATTTTAATAAATAAAACAATTAATAAATAAATAGTAAGTAATCTTGGATGAATAAATTAATAATAATTATAATACTTTTTAATAAGTTCAATACATAACTAAATAATTTTAATAAACAAACAAAATACGACAATTTGAATGCAATCATTGTACAATAAAACTTCAAAACAAATAGTACAATTGAATTGTTGATTGCAGAAAGTACATAACTCAACAACATCAAAATGCCGGGAACTTTAAAAATAACTAGTTAATTTTTAAAAATTAATGATTAAAAGTTTTTTACATGGTAAATTTTATACACCTATAATGTGACTTTACATGATATTGTCATTTCTTCACTGATTATATAAATACTCTTTTATAATGTGAAAACAGCATGAATATAATTTTGAAAAAAAAAAAATGACTCAGGTCGTCTCTGCAATCAATGATTCAATTCATAAAAAAGTGCAAAGTTTTTTATTGCTGTTTCAATAGAATACATTATGCGGCAGTGAAATCTTCTAGTGTATTAAGAACCTTAAAAAATGATTCGCTTACAATCACTGAGGATGCAAGGTATGAACCTATCTAACTAATGAGGAGCAATTGAAAAATAATTTTTTTTCTAAGCTTTCAATTTTGATTTCAAATCAACCAAAATAAATTCGAATGATAGACAATATTTTAACATTATGTTAATAGAAAATTCAAATTAATGAAGAATTTGAAATAAAAAAAATTAGACAAGTTTCTCTGAATTTAACCCTTAAGTGCCCAGTGTTGTCTTTAGGCAACATAATCAATTTTGTCTCCCAATATTTTAAGAATAAGACTGAAGCCCTAATGCCTGCTGTAGCCAATAGGATGTGTTAGATTTTGGTATGTATGCAGGATGATAATGAAGACATCATTCAGTGCAGACAGCAATTTAATAGACAATCACATCTAAACATAGAAAAGTGATGATGACATTCTTCAAGCGAGTCAGAGTCAGCTCCGGTTTGGGCTGGTTTTCCGTGTGTAGACGTTCGCACCAACACCATCTATTGTAAATATCTTACAGAATTAGGACTGGCCGATGTTAATGTTTTAGGATCATGATGTATCGCCACTCTAACATCGCGATGTATCGCCACTCTAACATCGTGATATTTCGATACATCGATGTTTCACACTTTCTATTGCCTAATTTTGCATTCTTACACTTTTGAGTGGTTGATAAAAGGTATTTATATGTTTATAATAAACTCAATCCTCAGTTACCTAACAAATAAAGTGTCAAAAAATACTATAAATTTGTCTAGTTATCAACAATAAATCGTATATTAAAAACAATTAATACGATCTTCTCTTCAACCAAACAAAGGATGAACAGCAGGATTGATAATTAAACCCTTGTACATAAAACATCAGAGAATTTACACGATTAGAAGAAAGCACGAGGCTACACGAAGTAATGCACGTTTCGATGACTGAGAGATTCTACAACAGACAAAACACTTTGCTTCCTCAATTCTCGAGATGAGTTATTTTCATCGTTTTCATTCGCGGTCACATTGGGATTCATCGTGTCAGCACAATGATCCTCACTTCGCAACGTATGTCTCTGCTTGATGAGTCGCGATGGAAGAAACATGGGGAAAGATACGACACGATAATCACTGATGATTGGGGAAATGCCGCGCGCTTGCAGTAACCGATGCGCGATCGGGAACAATGCTCTTCGCGACGCATGTGGACATCGATGTCTACGATGCATCGGGAAACATCATACACATCGCAGGTAAATCGGAATTTCCGATGCTTCGAAAGAAACGACAATATAAACATTGGAACGGCGATGATTGCGTAACATCGATATTTTCCGATGCATCGAAAATTGGCACAGTCCTATACAGGATACATACTGAAAATTTTATTAAATCAATTTATAACATATAGATGGCAGCCTGAGTGCTGATGAAATATAAAAATAAATGGATGTTTTTCACTCGCGGTGGCATCTTTTTCACTTTGCTTGTATGCTTGAGAATACCATATTTTATTCCACAATGTTGAAGGAAATTCCTTAACCGTATTATTATTATTTATTAAAATTCATCTGGGTTTGACATTATAGAATTTTATCAAGGAATTTTTTTTATGAAATAAAGACCAGTGTTGTCAGTTGGTAACAAATTGTTTCTTAGCCGTAAACCATACTTAAGACAAAACAAGATTTTTTAAAGTATTTTTCCCATGTTTTATTCAAAAAGTGAAAGTCAAAAAAACATTTTTAAATCAATTTTTAAAAAACCAAGCTTTTAAGAGTCAAATATGCAGTGAAGTGAAGGAACCACACGGTGAAAACCGAATCAGTCAATACCCATTTATTAAAATAAAATAAATCTGAAACATCATGAGTGTAATATCTCACCTTTCAACAGACCAATGCAAATCAGCAGGATCATCTAAAGAATATGATGATAAATTAATGAAAGAAAAATATGAGAAGGTGAATCTAAAAAACATTTTGGAAAAAGAAATATCTTAATTTCCTTTATTATGTAAGTAATATACAGTCAAAACCCGGTAAAACGAACCCGGTATATAACGATCCCTCGGTTATAACGAATTCAAATGGTCCCAACCGAGCTCCTATGCCCCTAATTTATTTTCAAATGCTTGTAATGACGTTCATAGTAAGGAATTCGGATATAGTGAACCAAAATTCCCATTTTTCAAGTCTTTAAAGAAAAATCACCCCGTATTTTCATACTTTAGAGAAATAAATATAAATACAATTAATTTCAAAGTTTAATTTTTAAGAACAAATTAGCTGTGTGGCCTGGCGTTGCACTGGCTATCACGAATAATAGGATATTCTTGGCGGAGAGAGGTTAGGTCACGTGAGACCTTGGGATCCATATATTTTCATATGCTCCGCCTCCGTTTTTCTCTACAATCAACAAATATTGTCACTTACTTTCCCTAACAAACGTTACAAAGTTAAACACTTTAATACAAAAAAAGGAAGGAAAAAAAGCATGAAAACGATTTTTCCCATTGTTAATAAATCCAAACACAGAAGCACGCTCAAAAAGAAATACCAACTTCCATTAAATAAATAAAAAAAAATGCAACACCAGATGTGAAAACTAATAATAGAGGGAAAAAAAAAGGAAAAGAATCCACCGTGAATGAATTCACCATGCTGCCAATAGATGGCACCACATGAATTCATTCATTTTGACGTTTTTAATTAATATCTTTTTAACTAATTACAATTTAAATAGTCGAAATGGATTCCTTGGATTATTTTCCATCTTTTGGTACTTACGGCTAGTTTCAGGATTCAGTGGTTCGTGAGAAGATAGAAGGACATAAATACATATGTTTGTTTACCTTCGAATTTTAATAGGATAGATATTTATTATAGCCTATTACAAATTGCAAATGAATTTGTAATTAACACAGAAATGCATTTACGGACTAGAGGAAATCTTGTGTGGCTAGTATTTGAACCCTCGGTTATAGCATACTTCTGGATCAGTCCGTGGAGGGTTCGTTATACCGGGGTTTGACAGTAGTTATCAAGATAATTTAAAATCATTTTTTAAAAAAACTAGGAAAAATGAAGATATATGTCAGGGGCGGGGAACTTGCGGCCTTTTTGAGTTACCAGTTATTTAGAATTTGCATCAAAATAATATGCCTGTAATATAATAATAATTACAGAACAATAACCTCTAGGATTCTGCTCATGCAGACTTTTGCCCAACTGCTGAAGTTTAATGAGGCCTTTCAGTGTGAAAATGTTTCACACCCCTGATACATGTAATAAAACAGAAAAAATGAAACATTTTAATAGAATACATTTCATTATTTAATAGAATTTAAGCTGACAACCAAAATAATGTGCACAGAATAGTTAGAATCCATTTTTTATTAGTTATAGTTTTATTGCAAGCAGAAATTTTTGAATTATAGCATAATGCATCTTGTAAATAAACTCAATCTCTCAAAACTATTTTATGCATTTTTTCCCACACAGTAATGAGTTTTAATAATGTTTCTAAACTGACATAATTTTTAATAATAACAAAAGAAACACATATGAATGTACCTCTATTAGTAACACTTGAATCTAATAAATATGGCACATATATACATTGAAAGGCAAGGATCTGCAGCTGGTAGGTTTTTTTTTCCCCCTTTGAAAAAATTTAAGTAGGTTTTTTGTAAATTAAGAATTCAGAAAATTCAGGAAATTACATCAATTTGATTACTACCATATTCTTTTCTCTAGCTGTAAGAAACTAAAAAATTTATCTCTAAATTAACTGAAAGAATGACAGGATCATAATTTGAATGACTACTCACTGTATTATCATACATGAAAGTGTAACCCTGTTTGAAAAAAATGAATCCATAGTCATTCAATTTACCATAAAAAACAACACATATCAGTATAATTCCATTCAGGAGGCCCTAGACAAAGTGACGAATTTTGGCATGAATAGAATAGAGCTAACATTTAAGCTTGACAATGATTGGAACCTTGAAATGGAACAATACCCACATGTTCTCATGTAGAATTTTTCAAATACTCATGGAGAAAACATTTAATGATCTAAATCATAGGAAATTTAAAGAGATATTAATATTAGATTTGAGTATTTCACAAATTAAAGTATAGTAGAGCCACAAAGACCTGGTATGATTTTCACCAATATTCTTCAGAGCAATTTTAATCTTAAAACAGATTGTAGAGTGCATATTTTGACGGAATATCGTAGCATCAGACTAGATAAATGGACATTGTAATATGAAAAATTCATTTAATAGGCTATTTAAAAAATGATGTTGTTTAGTCGCACAAGACAATTTGAAGAACTTTGTTTAGTCGTACAAGAAAATTTGAAGAACTATCTTTTTAAGCTTGAAAAATCAAATCAATTACAATCATCCACATTATGTGCCTTGAGAAACAAAACATCTCAAAATCTGTACTAATAATAAAGAAGAATATGTGTGTGTCAGTGTTTTGGCATGCTGCAGGGCACACAGCTCGAGCTAGAGATACAAAATTTTGTACAAACATAATTTGGAGGGTGGGAATGTGCACCTCGGAGCCATTTTTTTAAAAATTTTAATTAATTAAAAATTAAGCGAAATTTCGGCGTTTATACTTAATAACTTTCGAAAATGTTAAAACGCAAAAAAATATTTTTACACCGCCTGAAAGTGCAAAAATTATATCAATCTTTTCAATGATATCAATTAAGTTGTAGTACAATTTGTTCTTTAATTTAAATAAATTGTTAAAAATACTTTTTGGCATAATTTACAACAATACTTTTCATTGTTGCAACACCAATCAAGCTGTTTTCATTGTGTAAACAAATATTTATTTGCGTGCGTCTCTTCCATTGTTGAAAGCTAAGGTAATATTTTTTTTTATGTTTAATGATATGTTTTAATTGGCATTCATTCAGCTAACAAGCTGCTGGAAGTAAAATGTGCTGCACCATTTTAAAGCTAAAATCAAATGACACAGACAATTACTGGACTCCATTAAGGACGTTCATGCACACAACGAACAAAATAGGTGGAAGGCTACTTAACGAACATGAATTAAATGTCTATCACGATTTGGAATTTAAAATTACTTCGCTAAGGGAACCATGAATATTAAATTATACAAAACAGATTCAAATGAAATTATATTCTCGGTGAACAAGGTGGTCGCAGAAGGTGCTAGTAATTAATAAAGCCATCTTAGCTCAGTATTTGAAATACAAGACTGAAAACAGTTTTGTCACAATATAAAATACATCATGCTTTGCTAAAAGCATCAATCCGTTTTGGTATATTTTCAGAATAATACAAATGCACTTTAACATCCTAAG
The DNA here is from genome assembly GCA_013235015.1 of Araneus ventricosus. Taxonomy (NCBI): domain Eukaryota; kingdom Metazoa; phylum Arthropoda; class Arachnida; order Araneae; family Araneidae; genus Araneus; species Araneus ventricosus. The sequence goes on along the minus strand of BGPR01007914.1, from coordinate 46,205 downwards.
TGTCCAATTGTTTTAATCTATAGTAAAAGCTTAACTAACCGGCATGCTCGGGAAACGACGGTTTCCGGATACCTGAAAAGTCCAGGTAATTGAATGTGATGGGAAAAATGGGGAGGGGGGTATATTATAGCCCTTTTTTTTCTTTACCAATTCTGTCCCTATAACTTGTTTTTTTTTATTGTCAATTTCGTTTTTAGGTCTCGTTTTTTGGCGAAAGGTGAGGAACTTTTTTTTTTCATTCTCACTTTTGATTTTGAACCCCGCCGGGGGGGGGGGGCAAGGGGGGGGACATCACTGTACTGCCTATTGCTTTTTTTCCATCTACGCCTCTCCGTGTGGAGCGGACATTGCATTCCAGAAATAAATTGTCCGCGTGTGCTAAATTTTGGCTCGCAGATGTAAAATTTTTAGAAAAACTCATTTTCTAATTTTTCCGGTTAGTTGAGCTTTCCGGATACTTGAATGCCAGATAGTCGAGAATTTACTGTAAAGGTCTGGACAATTAGCTTTTAACGTGAATAAACCAAATGATTTTGAATCCAACCAAATCTCTGAAATTTTAAGAATATTTTATCTGTGCAATTTTAAGAAAATATACAGAGGAATATGAATTATCTCCTTTTGAAGTTAATATAAATAACATAAACCATTTACAGGGTTAATGCCAACACACCTTGATCCCGAACATCAATCCTCTGCACTTCGATTCGAAATGTATGGTAGTATTTACAGTTCTGGTCCATCCTCATCATGACCTGTGGAATGAAGACTCGCCAAGCGGTCAGCTTCTTGAGTCGAGGGTCATCCTCCATCGTGTAAGCGTCCACTTCGTCGCCAGAAGGGGCAGACGCATCTGTCTTTGAAGGAAGGAACAAATCATTAGTATCCACTCCAAAAATACGAATATATTCTTACAATAAATTGGCTTTACGCAACAGAACAGGTGAGTAATTTAAATATACAGGGTGTCCGAAATGTATCCTTAGACTTTAATAACTTCAAAACTATACTAGATAATAACAAACGGTTTCCAACATGTGACTAGATAACTCGTAAAGTTTTTTTTGTTTTCCAGTAGATGCAGATTTGTCAAAGGTGGACACCACAGGAGAAAGTTCAGTATGTAGCCTGGTTCATAGAGACAAAGTCCGATGCCCAAGTGCAACGGAACTTTGGGACACAGTATGGAAGGCAACCACCGTCCCGACCAACTTTTCGGGCTTGGTATAAATAATTTAAGGAAACAGGTAGTGTTTGCCATAAATAAGGGGCGGGTCACCCATCTGTCTCAGACGCTAACGTTGCATTTGGGTATCGGACTTTGCCTCTATGAACAATGCTACACACTTAACTTTCTCCTGTGGCGTCCACATTTTCAGTCAAATCTGTGTCTACTGGAAAACAAAACAAAACAAAAATCAGCGGGAGTGGCCTCCCCGAAACTTTCTTGTATACTTTTCAAACATTTGTCATTTCCCTTCCCCCTGCATTGATAAAAAGTTCGAACCAACTGTAATCCAGAATGCAATGACTGTCAGAAGGTTTTTCATTGTAGATTATAGTGATAGTAAAATATTGAGTTGAATAATCATATTCAAAAAGATGCGTATGTATTAAAACTTCGCAATATTAATTTTTTTTATCAAACTCTGGCAATGCGAGTTCCGCGTGCAGAGAAGAAAACAGGAGAATAGCTTACGCATGCGCAGAGATTGCTTCCAGTACGAAAGTAAAACGAGACACCCTAAATGTTTGCTTCCTTACAAAATCTCGCCACCAGAATTGTTTTTTGGCAAACTGCCAAGTTTTTGGAGTGTCCATTCTTTGCACAGGCATTTCTACCACTGCGCATGCGTATGGAGTTAAACAAGTATGCGATTATACAGACCGACAGACAGTCAGCCCGTTGACGGATTTGACCCAAAATTTTAGACGGACCTACATTCATGACGATAAAACTGTGTACCAAATTTTATCCATCTAGCTATTCAAGTTTTTGAGTTATAGTGTTCACATGACTCCGGACATACAGACTTCCCGTTGACGGATTTTGTCCAAAATCTGATAGAAACCTACAAATTATGTTTAAAGACCACATACCAAATTTCATCCCCATAGCTCTAATAGTTTTCGAGTTATCGTGTTCATAAACACACAGACATAATTCCAAAATTGTGTTTTTCGGACTGAGGGAAGTCTAAAACGTGGAGATTCGTCAAAATCTCGAGTTCGAATTTTTTGACGATTACAATACTTTCTCTTTGTATACTTCATATACGAGAAAGTGAAAAACTTTGAGTTAATTTGTCACATGTTGAAAACCTTTTGTTATTATCTAGTACAGTTTCGAAGTTATTAAATACTAAAGTTGTAAAGATAAAGTTGGAAAATAACTTTCTGGTTAAAAATTTTTGTCTTAGAAAGGCTAACTTTATGATAAAATTGGCCTCCTTAGAATGAAATATTGACCAAATATATAAATTGACCAATTTTTAATAAGTGAATGAAGTTGATTGTCAAGGACAATAGAGTCCCCAAGATTGGTCATCCAGGCATATGCCTGGGCATTGCACCTCGTAGATCAGAAACTGGTATTAAGATTATGGAGTCTTGCCACATTTATTTCCTGTATTCCCATCTCTGGGCCCCCCCCCCCAAAGAACATTAGACAAAAATGAAATAAATAATAACTTGTAGTTGTCAGTGTATTAGGAATAAAAATAAGCTATTATGACAACAGATTTGAGTGTAGAAAATCATGCAATGCATATTTGATCACATGGAGCAATCTGACTATAAATTGATCCCATTCATTTTTATCTTTTTATAAGAGTCTTTGTTTGCTTAGTGTAATTATAATAAATCATTTCCTCTGACAAGAAGGACCATTCATATTTTGATATCCTTATTTTTCTCTTTAATTGAAAAATAACATAATAAAAAACTATTTAAGATCTACAATGGCACAAGAAAGATATTTCAACCTAGCAATGCTTTCCTCAGAAAAAAAATTATCTGAAGATTTAAATTTAAGTGGGAGAAGAGATAAATTTCTGAAATTAAAGCTAGGAAAATAAAGTTATATTAATTTTGCTTTTATTTTATATTAATATTGCTATTACATGTGAAGAGTTACTATCTAGATAAGAATAAATGCTATTTATGTTCCTTTCTTGTATTAAAAAGTAAACAACTTATTTATATTTATTTATTCACTTTTTTTATTTATCAGGATCCCTATTCTCTATTTGCGTCCAGGCTCTCAAAATCCAAGGGCGGCATTGATCAAGGATTTAATTTAAATAAAAAAAATCATTCAAAACAATCTGTAAAACCAGGAAAGTAATACCCCTGTTATTAGGATATTATTGGCTTAGATTTTTGACTAGCAGGCATGATAATAAGGCTAATTAATAATGTGAAAACTCATGATATCAACAGCTAAAATAAAGTAGAAAAAAAGACCTACAAACAATGCTTCAGCTAAATCAATACCAGATTCTTCTTCACAAATCTGACCATCATCTAAAATAAGATAAATTGATATTAAGACAGGAATCATTCTATCAGATATTAAGATAAGAAAAGGCTACTCCTTAAATTGACAAAAATCTAACATATATCAATATTAAATCCTGTTAAAAAATCTTTTTATAATGAACATTAAAAAAAATTTCTTGCATCATTTTTTAAAAATATTAATTCACTATTAGTTGAGTTTTGTTATGCATCATTACAAATACTGAAAATCTACTAATTAATGTGATGTGCCTATGTGATTTCTTTCAGTTACAGTACAAATAACTACATTTCAAAAATCTTATAAAGAGCTTTAGCAGAATTTATAGTACTATACCTTAAAAAAAAATTCAAATCAAAATTTATAGGTAACATATCATAACTCAATACAAGCAAACTATAAAAAATGACAAATTTTTAAAAAGTTTATTATTATTATTCATTATTTCTGTTGATAATAATTTTTTTTAATTTTTTAAAAAAATATATGCTTTTATTATTGCAACTGAAAAATGGAAAATAAATTTTAAATAAAAAATATTGTCAAAATAAAACTGCAAAAAGTAAGAGGTGTAGATATAAAAAAGCATATAGATAAATGTGGGAGACACAGATATTTAAATAAATAGTACTATACCTTAAAAAAATTTTAAATCAAAATTTGTAGGCAACATATCAGAACTCAATACAAGCAAACAACAAAAAATAACAAATTTTTAAAAAGCTTATTATTATTATTCATTATTTTTGTTAATAATAAAATTTTTTTAAAAAAAATATGCTTTTATTATTGCAACTAAAAAATGGAAAATATATTTTTAATCAAAAATATTGGTAAAATAAAACTGCAAAAGTAAGATGTGTAGATATAAAAAAGCATATAGATAAATGCGAGAGACACAGATATCTAAATAAATTAAAATTTAAATCACATGTATAATATATTTTAATTTCCAATTGAATGCTTAGAAATTTTCTTTCATATGGATACGCATTGTGGCTCAATTTCTTTAGAGTATAATTTTAAGCCCAAGTGCTTATACAATTTTGGATTGAAGTCCAGATTTCTGACAAAAATATTTTCTAATTTTTATCTTTAATATATCTCAAAATTAATTATTATAAATATTATGACATCTTAAAAATCATTTTTTTTTAAAAATTCAATGTCAAATGGCACCACTTCTAGAGAATCAAACTAAATAACTAACTGAAATTTAGGTAATAAAATATTGTATTGTCATCAGGAATAAAAAACTTCAGAACTCTGTGACATGAAGAAGTGAGTGTAAAATTGATTATAAAATTACATCTCAATGAACATGAAAAATGTCAAGTAAAACAAAAGGTGTAAAAAACAAAGAATACTAGCACTGAAATGTATTTATCATAATTTCCTGTGCTTTAGAATTAAATGTCACAATTAATGTCACAAACAGACAATAGGTGAATATTTAAATCTGGAATAAACTATTTACCAGCATTAAAAGCAAAATGAAATTAATTTAGCATCTTATGTATCCAAACACAATTTATAAAACACATACCAACATGCGTGACAAAAACTCCTTTAATTTTAGTTCCTAATTTAGACATGGCAGATGGATTGGAATTTCCTTTTCTGCTGCTCCTGAAAGCGAAAAATGGCATTCAGAACAATCCATACTTACAAATTCTGCCTTTCGACAAACAGTTTCATAACACAGACTTTGAAGGATATTAATCAAAATTTTACAGTTTAAATAAATCCCAAACAAATATTGACACTTACTTCCCAGATCCTTTTGCACCAGAGCTACTGGACCTTTCACCACAAAGCAAACTGAAATACTAAAGAAATACTGTGTAAATTTTTTTTTTTGATAGGAATGATATTCAAACATAAATTTCAGGAAATGTTGACCAGTAAACACAAAAAGTGTGTATTTTTGGAATAAATCAAATAATAATTTAACTTTTCTTTTTTACTTTCTCTTTGTATACTAAGTATACAAAGAGAAAGTATTGTAATCGTCAAAAAATTCGAACTCGAGATTTTGACGAATCTCCACGGTTTAGACCTCCCCGAGTCCGAAAAACACAATTTTGGAATTATATGTCTGTCTGTGAACATGATAACTCAAAAACTAGAGATACAGGGATGAAATTTGGTAGGGCCACATAAAATTTTGGGCCAAATCCACCCAATGGTTGACTGTCTGTCAGTTTGTTTAATCGCATACTTGTTAAGCATTTGTTTCAAAACTAATCTCCATGCGCATGCGTACTGGTAGCAATCTCTGGTACCAAGCGGGAGGACTACGTCACTTTGTCCTTGAGACGGAGCTTGTGATAGATATGTTTTATCTCCTGTTTTGTTTTCGCTATCTCGCATTAGCGGAGCTTGCTGGAGTGTAATGGAAAATAAATATTGCTAAGTTTTAATACATAGGCATCTCTTTTAATATGATTCTTCACCTACATATTTTACAATCACTGTAATCTGTACTGAAAAACCTTCTGATATTCGTTGCATTCTGGATTACAGTAGGTTCGATTTTTTTTATCCACGCAAGGGGAGGGGAAATGACAACTTTTTGAGAAGTATACAAGAAAGTTTAGGGGAGGTCACTCCCACTGGTTTAAGAACGCACACATGATATACAAAAGAATTCTGAAGTAAATTTAAAAAGTAAGAATTTTTGGAACAAATATTAATTAATTTTTTTAAATACACACAGAGGGAAAAAAAGAATTCTGCGAGGATGAGCATAACATAGGACACCAACAAATAAAGCCTTTCTTCCTTATTAAAACAATATATATATTGTATTCCCGCTTGCTTAGAGAGTTGTTAAGAATGTAATCACATAAAAAGGGAAAGATATAAATTTTCATCTTAATCTTGACAAAATGCTAATTTATTTTAGATAAAACTCATCAAAAGAGAGAGCATATTCTCTACGTATTAAAAGCCCTGTTCATGTTCCAATTTCTGGCTCAGAAATACCAATAAATGCTTTCTTAAAAACTATCAGAGGTTATGAAATAATTAAAGAGGCCAAGTGAAAAATTAAAACAGAATGAATTGGCTGCACAGTAATTTGTATCAAATAAATAATGATATTTTTCAAATATTTCTTTACAGAGCAGTAATAAATTTCAAAACATCTAAACTAAAAATGTAAGCATATATATATATATATACATATATATAAACACGTTGTAAAGAAAAACCAAAACAATAAAAGGAACAAGAGCGCCAATGTCCGCGTGGCCGTCACAAGGGAACATCGAAGTCAGCCAACATAAAATGTGTGTTTCTGAAGAAGAACTCTAGCACAAAGAAAGAAAAAAGTTTGTTCATTTTGTTTACTGAGTTTGTTTATAATTTGTATTGATATATATATATATATATATATATATATATATATATATTAAAAAATAAATGAAACATATCAAAATTGAACTTAATATAGTCATACTAAAGGGTCATTTCATAAGATTCTTTGTACTCAGAAAAGTAATTAGATGCATACTTATTTACTGAACACAATGCCTCATTTTATTGCTTTGAGGAGTAAGAAATATAATTGTACAAATTGATTATTTTTTTCCAAAAAAATTAATCTGTGGTTTCTTACAACCATGAAGGGGTTTTTCTTTTAACTATTGGCATCAAGAAGTGTCAAAATGATACATAATCTAGAATGGTGCCCGACAGAGAGGCCTTAATCAAATACCCATTTCAACTGATTTGATATCAATGTGTGCAATAGGGTTAATTCATCATAATAATGAATAAATTTAAGCAATTCAGTGATTTTCAATAATCTTGTTGATTAACATCAGAAAAGAGCTATTTGTTTATAAATACATGAAAAAAAAGTGTATCAAAATAATACACAGTAGAAACAAGAAACATACATGAAAAAATTAGTAAGGGTACTGAAAATAATCATTAGAAGGTTAATCCGGAAAATTCTCATGTTGCAATCTTGAAAAAGTGTTACTTAGTAAATGAATTTTAGTACAATTCATTATTAAACTTGAATTTCAGATGTATTTACCAGAATCTTTAATACACTGAAGAGCCGGAAAAACTGGTACAGGCTTGCGTTTGCAAATAACGGGGGTATGCAACAAATCATCGTAACCCGATGTGGTCAGCAACACCTATATAAGACAACCGATGTCTGACAAATGTATTAGATCAGTTCCTGCTGCTGCAATGGCAGGTTATCAAGATTTAAGTGACTTTGAACGTGGCGTTATAATTGCCACAAGAGAGATGGGACACAACATCTCTGAAGTAGAGATGAAATTTGGGTTTTCACGTACAACCATTTCACAAGTGTACCATGAATATCGGGTATCCGGTAAAACATCAAATTTCTGCCATCGGTGCAGCCAGAAAAAGACCTTGAAAGAACTGAACCATTGACGTCACATGCGAATCCTTAAACGAGATAGACATGCAACACTTCCTCATATTGCTGCAGATTTCAATGATGGGGCATCTACAAGTGTCAGAGTGCGAACTGTTCAACGGACCGTCATTAATATGGGCTCTCAGAGCTGAAGGCCCACTCGTGTACCGTTGCTGACTGCACGGCACAAAGCTTTCTCCTCTCCTGGGCCCGACAACACTACCATTAGACTGTTGATGACTGGAAACACGTCGCCTGGTCTGACGAGTCTCATTTCCAATTGTATTGGACGGATGAACGTGTACGAGTATGGAGACAACATCATTAATCCATAGACCCTGTTTGTCAACAGGGGACTGTTCAACCTGGTGGAGCCTCTGTGATGGTATGGGACATGTGCAGTTGGCGTGATATGGGACCCCTGATACGACTCTGACAGGTACTTAAGCATCTTGTCCGATCACCTACACTCATTCATGTCCATTGTACATTCCGACGGATTGGGACAATTCCAGCAGGACAATGCGACACCCCAAGTGCCGAGAGTTGCTACCAAGTGGCTCCAGGAACACTCTTCTGACTTTAGACACTTCCATTGGCCACCTAAATCCCCAGAAATGAACATTATTGAAGACATCCGGGATGCCTTGCTACATGCTGTTGAGAATAGGTCTCTGCCACCTCACACTCCTATGGATTTGTGGACTGTCCGGAAGGATGAATGGTGTGAATTACCTCCAAGATGCCTTCAGACATTAGTCGAGTCCATGCCACATCATGTTGTGGCACTTCTGTGTGTGCATGGGGGCCCTACACGATATTAGGCAGGTGTACCAGTTTTTCTGGCTCTTCAGTGTATTATGCCATGTTCACTAAAATACATAAAATGCTTTAATAATCTCACCTTTTCACTTTGCAAGAACATTGGACAGTAGACATTTTCCAGCAGCTTGTAAGCATGTTCATAGGCTCTAAATAAAGGTGTTGTTGTTCGAAGCTTTATGACGTTTTCAGGGGAACCCGATATAACTGCAATGAAATGAATAAATTAATTAAAACTAGCCGCTCTTGCCACCCTCCGGGAAGGTTTGCGGCCAGCACCCACTTTGCACAGCACTACCCCTGCCACCTCGCTGCTATTAGCCACTACTTTTTTCACTTCAGCATGAAGATCAGTGGAACAGACAATAAAACCATAGTTGGTTTCATATACTTTGCAGACAACAGATTCCTTTAAAATTGTAAAATCCTTCAATAAACCTCATCTATTTGTAATGTTTTATATAACTTTTTCACGAATTTCGGCATGAAAGTCTTCAGATCCATAAATACAGAATGATGTTGCCCTAACTAAACAGTTGTCCATCACCTACAATAGGTATTTTACAATATTTTCAGCACGGCATTGTGATGGAATGGTTGGAATCTATATATTTAAAATAATATGGTAAAACCCTCAGAGATTTGCCAGTCCCAATCACCAGACCGATTTCGATATTTTTTTTCATATGAAAGGTTATGACGTCTAAATATGTCATCAATGGTCATCTGGCCCCCCCCCCCCTACATTTTCAAACGAAATAACAAAAATACTTCTCCTCTGTTCATTGTCTATGGGTAAACCTTGTAGAAATTCCCCAGCCCCAATTTTTATTTTATATGAAAGTTCATGATGTCTAGATATGTCATCAAGGGTCGCCTATCCCCCAGCCCCCCCATTTTCGAACGAAATCGAAAAAACATTTCCTACTGTTCATTATCTATGGGGAAAACCTTCGGACAGTTCGCCAGCAACAACCACTCGACTGATTTTGACAATTTTTATTTCATATGAAAGCTTATGAAGTCTAGATATGCCATCATGGGTCGTCGTCTCCATTTTTGAACAAAATCGATAATGTATGGTATGGTGACAAATAGAGAATGTATGGTGAAGTGTTTTTGGGGTGGGGGGCAGGCAACCCATGATGACATATCTAGACGTCATAACCTTTCAAATGAAAAAAAAAAAAAAAAGTCAAAAACAGTCGAGTGGTTGAGGCTGGCAGACCCGGTGAAGGTTATTTTACTAAATTATTTTTAATATATAGATAATAATCAAATTCAATAAAAAGTTTTTAAAAACACACTTTTATTAGTGTACCAAAAAATAGAAATGTTATATTTTAATTGTTTTCTACTTCTAAGTCTATAATTTATATTTCATTTTCATAAATATTATGGACACTTGAATAAATTTTTTTCACAAATTCACTATCAGGCAGCGCAAATCGTACAGCAGCAAAATTTAATTTAATTAACTGATAATTAAGTTCTGAAGATATTAAAATAGTGTGGTGTGTGCAAAATTTCAGAATTCTAGCACATCAGGAAGTAAGTGAAAAATCAATTACAGAATACCATCTTTACAAATATGAAACAAGTACTGAAGAAAAAGTGTATGAAAACATCATCAGTCTGAATGCACAAAATATTTGATGCGAATATAATATCCATTTAAATTACTAAAAACTAGAAAATTTTATGCATCAGACTTTATTACTAATTTACAAATTTGTTTCAATGCATCTGGTTCACACCAAATAATTAGATTTATTCAACTGAAATTAAAATTAATAAGTATACCTTTAAAAAAAATGCAACTAATAAGCTATTAAGAATACTTTGTTTACAGTGTTTATAAATGAATTTAAAACTCCTCTAGGAATAATTTGAAACACAATTTTTAATATTTCTTATCAATAACAATTTTAGCAAAATATATGCATTATTTCCAATATTGTTAATTATTTAACACAATTAATCCAAAACACCTTTCTTAAAATTTTTCCTGCGTGACGAAAATGTTACACTGAGCAAGTCTATCTAACAATATACCATAAAGTGAGGTCTAAAATAGAAAAGTATTCATGAAAACATAAAACTCTCTTATTTTAATAGCATTTTAAGACATTTTGAAATTAACAAGACAACAAAGATAATCAGAAGCCTGGAATGGACATGTCAGCATAGTGAGAATCTTAAAGTTAAATGTGAAAGTACTTGAAAGTAACTAGTAATTGCAAATCAATACAATGCATAGCTGAAAGTAGGATTCCTCATTTTAGATATTTGATGAGCCTCGGAACCTGCACAAACTAATAGCATTCAATGCCAAAAAAACAGATCTTTTTAAATCACTGCTTACTGTTACACAATGGATTCTTATCCTTCAAACAGTGTCGAAATAAAAGAAAATTCTAAATTAATTTCCTTTCTTAAATCTTTCATACTTTGAATACAAATGAAGCCATATATTTATGATACTCGCATCTGCAATTAATAGCCTTGAACACTCACATGGGGTCTTTTTGATGCTGCCATTTCTCTTTTGTTAAAAATTCTAAAAAATCTTTTTAAAGCCTGCTAATGACAGAGCCTGCACTTTTTTAGGTGGTCAAGAAGAAATTAGAATAGGAGATAGATGAAAAATGGGAAGGTTCAATTTTTACTGTGAGGTTGGGTTCGATTTACCTTGTGCACGTGCAGACAATTTATAATAATTTTACTTTATGGCTACGAGACATTTTACATTACGGCTAGGACGAACGTCGGCAGCACAGGCTTACAGATTTTCTTGCGAGTGTTTGCATGGATAATGAATCGCAGTGGTATCTAAGCCAGAGTTCCCACTCTTATTGAGGAAAAAAAAAAATTCAAGGACTATTCAAGAACTTTCCAAAATTCAAGGACCACAAAATTACATATTTTAGACATAAAAATGCAACTGATATATTTCAATCAAATTAATTATACATTAATCCATTAAATATATTAGGATAATTGCAGGACTATTCTACTCGATGGAGAAATACCCTCCATAGCTTTTACTGTATTGTTAAATTAAACTGTCTTTGAAAATACAAAGAGAGAGAAGACTGATGATTCACAGTGTGTCCATACAAACACCTTTTCTTTTGGTAATGGAAATTCTCAGGGCAAAACTAAGTCACAAACTGCTTTTCTCTTCTATCCTAAAAAATATTAGATGGAAATTTTGCTTATTTTTCAAGGACCCAACGAAAAATCAAGTAGTTTTCCATGGCCCTGAGTAAGGCAAATAAAATTCAAGGAGTTTTCAAGGACCGTGGGAACCCTGTAAACTACAATTTATTTGCAAGAAAAAATATTCCTATTTTATGGACATTTTTTGTTTTTGTTTTGTTTGAACAGCCAATAAGGAGTAATTGTCTACCAATTTGGGGCCAAAATGACCCTACACATGTGTTAATGTTCCAAAAAAGGGTTAAAAAAAAGTGACACGACAATCCTAATTTTGAGACCATATTATTTATCTTCAAATTTTTTTCACAATAAATTCAAAATAATAAACTTTCACAAAACAATTGCATCTTAGTTCCTAGTGAACCACAAAGACATAATGACTTCCATATTTTAAAGCCAATCATAACTTTATAATTTTCCTAAAAAATCTAATATAAATGCTTTTCTCTAAAAGATTTTATTGTTTACTGGTGGATAGAAAGACACTAAGTAAGCAAAGTTCACACAAGTAAGTAGATTTGACTAATAGAAGTCTTGGTTAAAAGACTGTAGATAGAGATTAAAAACAATCAACTAGAAAATTTAGAATAAATTTTAAAAATAAAAAAATTAACTTAAACTTTAAACAAATTTTTTTAAAACAAAAATTTAGATAATAAAATTTTAACAATGTTTAAGTTACGCGCAACTGCAGACAAAGAACAATGGAATTCAAAATCATTTAAAGAAATCAAAAAACAAAGATAAACTCAGAGGGAATCGAATAAAACAAACAAGGAATCCATTCTAGTCCATTGTTTCAAGGGCTAAGGACTTTATTCAAAATGGATTCAAAATTATAATTGGAAAATTTTTCTGTAAGAAGCTTGCATTATGCCAAATATAGCTCTCTTCTAAATATAGATACTTGTACTTTAAAAATATTTGTAATATAAAATCAACAGTAAAAATTTTAAAAGAATACTTACTATCTTTAATTTCTTGAACAATTTCATCATCAAAATTTATCCTATCTAATGCATGAGGAGCAAAATACGTGTTGTACATTTGTTGAGCTTGCAAGTGCAGAGCTTCCAACTCTTCTTTGCTTAAGTCTGGATTTAAAATTCTTGTATTGAATTCATCTGAAAATACCAGACAGTCAGTAATGTGATAAACAAAGTTTTATTTGTTAAGTAAAAATGAATTTTTAGTTCTTTTTTATCAAATAGTGTTTCATTATTTAATGAAAAATTCAAGAGACACGGACTAAGAATTTAGTAATTTATGATTGACACTTTAACTACAAAACACTCTTTTTCCTAAAATTTGTTTTGGTTAACTTTTAATAAATTTTTCATTAGTATTTCTTTTATGAGGTAGTATTAGAATGTGTCTGCTTTTATATTTTTATTGAATGTCAGCATCACAAGTATTTGCTAACCAATTGTTCCTTTCTGGATTTATTATGCTAATAAATTAGTAATAAGAAAGTGTAATATACACAGCACTACCACTTGGATTTTGAAGCCCTGGACACAATTAAGAAGTGAAGCCCCAAGTAAATAAAAAGATAAAGCAATAAATAAAATGTTTAATTTCGAATACAAAAATATACATCTTTTATATTTTCCTTTCTTATCTAAATAGTAATTCTGGTCTAACTAGAAAATCGCCCAGTCATGGTATGACGGGTGCAAATTGCCTCTTCATTCGAAAGATTTCGCGTCAAATCTGACGTGTTTAAATAGATATATACGTGAGAGAAATGTTTATCATTGATTGAAAACAAATAAAATAAACATATGTTTGAGGACAGGATTTTTTTTTTTATTTACATATTTTCTTATTCAAAAAACCACTTGGTAAACAACATTCTGTGTAAAGTATTTTTCATTGTTTAACAATTTTCCTTGTACTTCAGATGTCTTTGTGTTAATTTTAACAATGCCAAAAAATATTATCAAATTATATCATTACGATTGCAATAAATAATCAGATGCATCATGATGTCCAAACTATATCATGGGCATGATATACCACTGACATGATTTACTTCTTTGTATTAAAAAACAGAAATTAATTTGAAATACATGATTGATATAATTTAAAATTTCTCGGGAACTATTGATCATAGTGAGATAAATTTTATATCAATGGATAGAAAATTTTATTTCACTATTTTAGAGCTATTAAATTTGAAATTAGAACAACAATTATTTCTTAAAATTTAAAATTACTGAAATTTAGGTGCTCTAACAATGAAATAATACTGTTTAACTTCTCACAGTGCTATGGTGCGAATTTTATTGTTGGTGACGTCACAGCGTTACCGGATCAGTGAGAGACAGATCTGGGCTATTATATTAGTAAAAGTAGCTCATAATACATAAATATAAAAACGATTATAACCTTATTTCCTTGCTTTAAATTTCAGCAAATTTATCTATCATCTCATTTAAATTTAAGTCTTCACATAACTTATCTTATATGAAAAGCGACATTAGGTTATGCAATTGAGGAAGTTCAATAGTTTTTTTAAAAATCTTTCAGGGTATTTGGAATTTGGATAATTATTGAGGGCTTTCTTTGCATCATTTGGTGAGTGGTGTCTCTCAGCAAAGTAGAAAAATCAGGATATCAATCAAGGCATGAATCATCCCTCCTGTCAGAGAAAATTATTTAATAAACTAACACTAAGTTAACAAAAATTCTTGTACGATAAAATTGAACGGGCTCAGCATTATTACAACCCAAATACTTGAAATGATTAAAAATATAATCAGGGATGAGACTGGCAAAAAAGGAAAAAGACTGAAATCGTACGAGAGCAAAAAAATTGTACCATAATTTATACGCGAAAGAAGTAAAACATCAGAACATGCAGCATGATGGAAATATTACACTATAATAATTAATAACTTAATTATTTATAATTCAGTACATATAAATAAGAAAAAGAATATTAAATTACTATTAAATCATTCACATTAAAAGTTAATAAACAAGTTTTAAAAAATCTTTTTTTTTTTTTTGCAAAATATGCCACAGAGTTTTTGTTTCCTGCAAAAAGGTGGTACTTAATACTTTGAATGGCACTGAATATTGGAATGTTCATCCTTGTAGAGTTTGCTGATATAATGTTGATTCGTCAGTAGAAGATGAATCAGCTAGTTTCCTAGCCGGTGGAGTTAAGCCGCACGGTTGAGCATATTTTCCCAGAATTTTCTTTCGAAAACGGAAGATAGGAAGGTTTCTTTTTCTTTGTGTAAAAGCAGAATTTCCGGAAGAAAAAGCAAATTTCTGTGGGGAAAAAATCGGAAATTCGAGGGGAAGGAGGAAATTTTGTGAGAAAAAAAGACAAAAAAAGCGGAATTTCTCCAAAATAACAAAAAAGCGGAAATCCACCAAAAAGCAGAAAAATCGCATCCCTGTATAATTATAAAAGCTCTGCTATCTTAGTGGGGATTACTGAGCGAGCCATTATGTTTAATTCACAGAAAAAGACTTCAGGTTGAAATGACAAGTACTTTTTAAATGAACATTTAATGATTATTTACAGTTATTAACATAGACAAGACAATAATACATTTTTCTGGGTCAACAACACCAGATCTCTTTGTGTGTCTTACTCTCTCGCTGTCCAAGAGACATCTTCTAGAGCAGGGGGGTTCCCAACTTTTTTCTCGTGTACCCCTTAATTAGTCATTTTATTTTCACGTACCCCCTCCAACCATCCGTTTATACAAAGAAATTTTTATCAATAATGTTAAGGGCCTAGGTAAGACTGAGAGTCAAGTGACTGGAATTTATAACATTTGCAGGACTTATTTTTGATTTTACATTTGATTTAATTTTTATTATAGTACTAGTTCAACGTAAAACAGATGAAATTAGCATGTAATAATTTCGAATTAACTTATTAGGAAAACTGAAAATTATACTTTCTTTTTTACTTATTTTGAGGATAGGTTTAGGACTTAACTTTCACTTTTTACACGAACTTGAGCAAACAAAATTCTGTAACATTTTTAATCCCTTATGTTTTCTTGTGTCCGCCATTACCAACTTTGAGTTCGTGTACCCCCAATTGGTCCTTCGCGTACCCCCAGGGGTACTCGTACCATAGGTTGAGAACCTCTGTCCTAGAGGGAGGGAGGGAGGCAGTGCCATCTGATGTGTAAATACATATGTTACACAATGTGATAATTTCCCATGTTGAAATTTTGCTGTTATAACTTAGCATTTATTTTTAATACAGGCAACTGAAGTGTATTGTTATTTCTTCTCTGTTTTTTTTTTTAACCCTTTAATGACCCAGTAGTATTTTTTCAATAATATTTATATGTCGTGAAATCAACTAAAAAAATTACTAAAAAAGACTCAGCCAGAAAAATTTGTTTTAGAACCCTCCTAAGTATAGTGTCCCTATTAAAGCCAAAAAAAACCCACCTAAAATTATGTGAATCTCCAAAAAATAAACATATTCTTACTATCTTATTTCAGTGGTGATTGTGGCTTCATGAAAAAATACCCAAAATTTTAGCAGAAAAATTATGTGTAGGGAACGGATATGTATTCATTCATTATGGGGCAGATTCAACTTTTAGATGCAATTTTTAATCTGCTTTTTTCACATAAGAAATTGATTTAATTTATTTTGTCTTAGTTCACGAATTTTCAATAACATTCCATAACACACATGAAAAGAAACCATCAAAATTGATAACAAAACAATATTAAAATAACATTTTGTACAAATAGCATTAATGAACATATATATAAATTCTTATGGGGGCATTCTTAAGTGAGGTAGATATTCCTAGTTATGGTATGGTATTTTCTAAGAAATTCATTTGGATAGACTCAGCATAATATGAAGTAAATTTTCCTTAGTATGGATTATAATTTGTGTAGTCCGTAGTAGAAGCCGAAATTGCGTAGAAACTACGGAGAATTAGAGTCTTAGAGTCTTTGGCACTTTTTAGTTTTAAAAAATAGATTTAGCAGAGAATACCAGAACACAACCACCCCTGTTATTTACTGATAGATTTGTTAAATGAAAGTAAATTAATTGATAAAGAATTGAGCAAACTAAATCTGTCCTTCCTGACATTGTAAAAAACTACTTCAACCCTGAACTTGGGGAAAAAAATAAAAGCTGCATTACCAGCTGAATGCTTGGTATGTGCTGCCATCGACTAAATATAAAAGAAATGAATACTTAAAAATACTTTTTTGCAAAATTAATGTTGAAAAAAATAATTCCTGCGAGTCTGTGATGCATTTTTAGAAGTGTCCCTAAAAAGACTCTAGGCATTAATGGTCTAAGCTTGGGAATACAGGAAATAGATTTGACTGGACTTAATAACATTTGCTGATTTATGCATAAAGTGGTATAGGGCCCTGGGCATATGTCCAGTTGACTGACTCAGGGATTGCATGTATAAGTACAAGAAACTTTTTGTAGAAAATGGTTCTACAATTTGTTAAAGATAACTATAATTTCGAATGATTAATTTATTCATTGGCACACACAAACAGGAGGGAAAAAAATTCATGTCCGTCATTTACTTCTATAGAAAATACAGTTTCACAAAAAAAAAAATATTGACTGCACTTTGACTAGTTACAATTTGTTTTTGAAAGAATAAGATTCCCTAAAAATATTCAAGATAACTTACCAACACTCAAATGGAACTGCAAAACATTTAGGGAAGATTCTTCTTTTAAAAATTGCATGAACACATACAACAATCTTTGATCTTCTAGAATAGTTTGAAAATCAGTATACAGAACCTAGAAAAGAATGTTGATGAGACATTTTTAGAAATTACTCATGATAAAATGAAAAAAACTAATTAAATCTTACACATGCATGCTTACATAAAATAATGCTTTTTTAATGACAACATATCTGAAGTAACAGAATATTTAATATTTTCATCAAAATGGCCAATTGATTTAAATCTTTGGTATATATGTTGCAAGCAAAAATTTACATGTTAATCACCACTTGAAGCAAGCGTGTCTCATAGGTAATGAATTTGTTCAGGCTGTATGAATCACACATGCTTCATGTGAAATCTTTTGCTGTTTTATCCGTAGCACGATTCACACTGGCCATATAAATACATAATGACAGGTAAAGTATGGTCTACCAGACAAAATAAGCTGGTTGGCCTACGAAAAGGCCGCCAGTTTCAATCTAGGAGGCTGTGCAAGACAAACTTGCTTCGTTTGCTTGACTACGTTCAAAAACATTTTGAACGTAGTCAAGTCAAAAAATAATTATGTTAATATTGTCATGATTGTGCATGTATAATGAGTCAGTTGTTTCTCCTGGTCCAGCAGGTCGAAACAATTTTTTGTACTGTAGCGATTAACATTAATCTACATAAATACAGTAGAACCTTGATTACCCGATGTAATTGGGACGGAACCTACATCGGATAAACGAAATTTCCGGATAATAGAGAATTTTTCAATAATCATATAGTTTAATATGCAACATTGTTATTGAACTCCTATTATGACTATTTAAACTGCTAAATAAATATCTAAATTCAAATTATACATGAAAATTTATTTTGAAACAAAAACACTGACAATGATTTAAATGGAAGCTTCATCTGGCATAAATTGGTCATCCTTTGTCGTGCAGCTCTGTCATGAAGTTTTCTTAAAAGAATTAGTTCAGAGGAATCACACTGTTCTTGTTGTTCCAACCAAGCAAGGCCTTTTGAAAAACACTCAAAAGCATCATTGTTACTAATCTTTACTTGGGAATCATTCTCGCCTTCATCATCATCTTCTTTTGGAGAATGTCGGACTTCTGTGATAATTTCCTCATCATTAAGCAACTGGACGCCTGCATCTTCCATATCACAATTCAACCAATCTGTGATTTCTTTGATGGCAATACAACTTTCCAAATTTCGAAATTTTTCTGTTTAGAACAGGGACGTGTGCACAGGGGATGGCGGGAGAGCTAATTTCAAAGGAATTCTAAGAAAGGGGACCAAAATATTTAGCTGTATTTGTAGTTCGGAAAGAACGCTTGCATACACAAGGGGCGTGAAAGTTTAAAAAAAAAAAAACCTTTAAGAAAATGGATTTTGATTAACAGAAAGTATCGTTTAAGAGTTTTGGATAATAGATGCTGGGAAAAAAAAAAAAAAAAGGAAACTGACGTCGGTTAACGGAGAGTTCCGGTTAAACAAGGGTCGGATAATCAAGGTTCTACAGTAAACGTGAAATCCAGAAATAGTATGTATGCTATAGAAAATGATTGAGCAGGTACTGAGCAAGTACAACTTGAGTATACTATTCAAACTACTAAGAAGAAATTCAAATTTTGCTCACAAATACTATGAAGAATAAGGATGGTTTTGTGAAGATTTCATGACAATTCATTAAATAGTCATTTTTTATCAATTAAAAACAATGTTTCCATTCATAGAAAAGATTATTTAATTATTAGTTTTGTCATTCCAAATGAATGAAAATATTACATGTACTTTAAATGATTTTATTTGCCTCCTAGTTGCCAGCTGCAATACTTACTGAAATTTTGTATCATTACTAATATAATAG
Organism: Araneus ventricosus; assembly: GCA_013235015.1. NCBI lineage: Eukaryota > Metazoa > Arthropoda > Arachnida > Araneae > Araneidae > Araneus > Araneus ventricosus. The sequence goes on along the minus strand of BGPR01007914.1, from coordinate 26,658 downwards.
CCGAGATCTGTCTCTCAGTAAAATGCTCTGACGTCACCAACAATAAAACTCGTGCCATAGCACTGCGAGATGCTAAAAAGCATTATTTTGTTGTTAGAGCTCCTAAATTTCAGTAATTTTAAATTAAAAAGAGTAATTGTCATTCTAATTTCGAATTTAATAGCTCTAAAATATTGAAATAAAATTTTTTATCCATTGATATAAAACTGATCTCGCTATGATCAATAATTCCCGAGAAATTTTAAATTATATTAATCATATATTTCAAATTAATTTCGGTTTTTAAATAGAAAGAAGTAAATTACGTAAGTGGTATATCATGTCCGTGATATGGTTTAGACGCCACGATACATCTCATTATTTAGTGCAATCGTGATGATATAATTTGATAATATTTTTTGGCAACGTTTGACAAGCAAAGAAAAATTTTAACTTATGTTTGACAAGCTGAGAATTTCATGGTTATTGAATTATAATAAAATTGCTAAACAAAGAAATTATTTCACACAGAATGTTGTTTACCAAGAGGTTTTTTTGAATAAAGAAATATTTAAATAATATGTAAATAAAAAAATATTTCCTGTCATAAAACATATGTTTATTTAATTTGTTTTCAATCAATGTTAAACATTTCTCTCGCATTTATATATCTATTTAAACACGTCAAATTTGATGGGAAATCTGTCAAATGAAGTGGCAATTTGCACCCAGCATACCATAACGGGTGATTTTCTAGTTCTATAATAATTATTAATAACTTACGGGGAAAAAATTACTGCATTACAAACAATCTTATCCAGATTAGCTTTAGTTGAAGTAAAAACGGCTAATTTTAATTCATGGCATAATTTTAATTATTGGATATTTCCGTTTCAATATTTAATCACTTACTATCTCGGCAAAGGTTCAATCTTGATAATAATTATGTCAAAATTTATTTCAGCTATTGCACTCTGATACCAAATCAAGTTGTATTTTGAAGAATTATTAAATAAATTTTCTGCTTGTGAGAACAGTTAGGTTAATAAAGACAATTAGTACTATATATTAAACACAGGATATACTGTACCAAAAAAATAAGTTAGAAGATGCACAACAGAAAAGAAATTGAAAATAAAATTAACTTAATGCAATCTTTCTAAAAATTTATAAATAAAATTTTGCAAATAGTTGAAATTAAAAGAAATCGGACACTTACAGGGCGTTTATTGGAAAAATGAGACGAGACAAAATTTGACAGGAACTCCACTTTTGGTAAATCACTGTCGGGCAGATCTGACATCTGAAAATAATTAATCACAGTTCATATAATTTTAAAAAAAAATTGAATAAAACAATGCAAAGTTAGATATATATAAAAAAAAACCAGAAACTTACTGGAGTTTTGTCAAAAAACAGGATCAGCAAATGATTGATCACATCCTAAAAATAAATTTAATAAAAGCAAATTTAAAAAAAAAACACTTTTATTATAGTAGTAAAAAGTAGATTTTTTAATCATTTTAATCATCATCATCATCATTTTTACCCTTTAGCTTATAATTCATTATTATAAATATTATGAAATCTTTTTTTTTCCTTCAAATTATTATAAGGTGGCACCACCCCTCATATGGAATCGTGTAACTGATAATTAAGTTCAGAAAATATTAATATAGAGTACTGTCATCAACAACACACAAGTGTACAAAATTTCAAAACTGTAACCCATCAAGAAGTGAATAAAATCGATTACAAAATTCCATCTTTACAAACATGAAACCAGATGAGTTAAGGAAACGTACACCAAATATATTTTAAAATTCACACAATGTGTTATATTCAACACATGTGTTACAAATAGTGTAACACAAGATGGAAATCAACTACATAACAAAGAAAACAACTGTGAACTGATTCTGAGCATCAAAAATTGTACCAAAATATTTAAAATATCATAATGGCAGTAACTAAATGTTGAAAAACACAAACTAAGCATCAATATTTTATAGCTGGAATTAATATAACTATCAATCATAACCTCATAAACAAAAATTATAATTCAGTTTTCCTATGCAGGAGATACAGGGTGTCCAACAAAGGACTCCCTCATTTTAAAATTAAATAACTCGGCAACGGAGATCGATAGAAGAACGAAACCAGTGATATGCTTAGTCTGAAAGCCGTAAAAATCTGATACAAAAGTTTCAAAATTAGTTATAAATGTTGCCGACAGGTGGCGCTGCAGGTTGTAATAGCTATTCAGAATCCGATAAGAAATCTATAAACTGTCCTTGTCCAGCACGAAAAATGCCTAATTTGAATCGATTGTGATGTGATTGCAACGATTACTTGCAAATGACAGTTTATAGCTTTCTTCTCGAAATCTGAACTGTGATTACAACGTACAGCGCCACCTGTCGGCAACATTTATAACTAATTTTGAAACTTTTGTATCAGATTTTTACGGCTTTCAGACTAAGCATATCACTGGTTTCGTTCTTCTATCGATCTCCGTTGCCGAGTTATTTCATTTTAAAATGAGGGAGTCCTTTGTTGGACACCCTGTAGATAATAATCATACAAATATAGCCAAAAGTAAAAAAAATGAAGGTAATAAAAGCAATCCTAGAGTAATTCGAAGGTAACGAAAAGCAAAAAACAAGACAAGGAATCCATTCAAGTTCACTTTTTCAAGGGCTAAGAACTATTCGAAATGGATTAAAAGAATGTTTGGGAAATTTTCTGTAAGAAGCAAGCCTTAAGCTAAACAAAGCTTCTCACTGAATTTTAATTATTATACTTAGAAAACAATTAGTAAGCAAAAAATATTCTACATAATTGAAAATCAGGGGATGCATATAAGAATTTGTTTTATTCACACACCAAGTTCGGACAAAATTTTGAGAGGAAAACACTTTTTCTTGTGACACAAAATAGATATTAAATAACTATATTTGATATGATGCCTACATAATTAATCTATAAGAATTTAAGCCATTTATAAAAATACTTAATTTGTATATAAATGCATCTTCATAATAAATTATCATAAAACAGAAAAATTTTATATTAAAGGAAAAACTGTTTCCAGAAAATTTTCCTTTCTTTAACAGCAGTTATTCCACATACATCTTTAAAATAAAATCATTTGATCTGGCACAGAACTTACTGGATCAGCGATAATATCCATAACAGGCAAAAACACAATACCACAAAAAATTTCACGTACTAAGGAAGTTGCTGTTCTAAAAATATAAAACAAAAATAAATGAGTTTAACACAATAACGAATGCCAAAGACATATAAAAACAAGTTTTTATAACAACACCAGAATTGTAAATAATTTCTATAATATACATCAGATCAGTTTGAATTTCTTTAATTAATCCTTTCAAGAATTTTATTTTCTACTGGTTGTGGATCAAGGGTATCAAACTTGTAACTCACAACAAATATATTTGAAAGCAATTATTACAAAATTTTTTAGCAAAACTTTTGCAGCTTAATTTTTAAAATTCCAAATTATACATAATTATTAACATTGAATCATAACATTAACCAAAGATAGATTACTAGTAGTGTTACAATGATGTAACCATTTCCCCCGCCAATTTTAGGAATCACACAATTCACATTCTACTGATATAACAGAATGTAACAAAGTGAAACTCGTCAAAGCGAGTTCCAATGCTGTTCAGATTTCAAGGCAAAATTCAGTGAAGCTGGGACTTCAGAACTTTCTGGAAGTAGCAACATCTGATTAAGTTATCATTTAAAAATCAGACATGACACAGGCTTGGAACAAAAAAAGCTGAACTTCATAAATAATGAATCGTGCCAAACATAAATTACCAAGAAGTAAAGTATGTACAATCAACTGAACAATAAAATAAATACATTTATACAAAAAGTGCTTGAGATATTAAAATATTTTAAAATCATTATATGAAAGAAAATTAAGAATGATAAAATCCGATGCCAAAAAAGCTGAAATCCGCGTTTCTGCAGAAATGTGTCATGTCTGAAAAATCTAGCTAACTGTCAAATGGATGCTGAATCAACAATATATATTTGCAAACATCAGGTGTAATACAATGAATTATGTGTGCTAAGCGTATAATAAATAGAAAAATGCAAAGTTTTGGATATATGGGTTTATGTCAGTTAGTTCAAGTCTTAAAAGTTTTGTTTTAGCTCCAATAATTTGGCACAGATAAAAATGTTACAAAAATTATGCAAATTAATTAAAAATTATCTTTATTCTAAGACGATTTCGAACGAATTTTTCCATGAGTTGATATTTGATAAACCTATAAAAATAATGTAATTTTTGCTCAGAGTTGAAAAGCATCTTATGTCGAGCAGTTTTTCAAATAAAATCAGCTGGAAAATTTACAATGATTCATTTAGAACAGAGGTTCCCAACCTATGGCACACGTACCCCTGGGGGTACATAGAGGACCAGTTAGGGATACACGAAAGTGATATTGGTAATGGCGGAACATAAATGAATTTATTGAATGGTAAAACATAAGGATATTGTAGAATTTCTATTTTTCAAGTTCGTATGAAAAATGAAAATTGCACGAGTCCACAGCGAAATAAAAAAAAAAGGAATAAGTAGACTAATATTTACTAATTGAGTCATTGCTAGCTCTCATCATAAGTTATTGCAAAATTATTTCAATGCTGTTTTCATTTATTTTAATGTTGAACTATTTTAAAAAATGGAATAAAATGTGAAATCAAAAATCAGTCCTAGAAATATTATTAAGTTCATTAGAGTTGTTTGACTCTTAACCCTCTGAGCGCCCAATTATTTTGAACTTTTAGCTAGAAGTTAGAAAACTTAGCTTTTAAAGTAAATGAATCGATCTTTTTTATATTTAATTATATCTTAAGAATACTTTATCCATGATTGTTTAAGAAAATATATATATAAATACGAGCTATCTGCTTTTGAACTGAACGCGATAAACGTAAAAAGACGTTTGCACCGCTCAGAGGGTTAAACTAACCTAAGCCCTTATCGTTTTTAATAAAAACTTTTTGTGCTGAGGGATAGTTGGGGGATATAACAGTAGAAGGTAGGGATGATGGTTATTGTGAAAATAACTGGTTTTCGGTTATTTAGGTGTTTTACCTCAGGTTTAACCTGGCGGTTATAATCACTCAACTAGTTTTTGAAATAACCGTTTTTTTTTTATAAAATACTCCGTTTATAGACAAACTTTTTTATTAATATTGTTTTTACAGGAAATCAATCCAATGGCCAAAATTTATCTGTTCATAAAGACTCTTTCAGTAATCCGCCAGCCAACAGACGCCTCGAGCAAGCGGTCGTCATTGATTGGCCAAGATGATGAAATTCAAAGCTTCATAACATGGTAAATTTTAGTCTAATCGAACATAAAATCGAGCTCATCTTCCAATCTGTTTTACCCAGTTACTGGATTTTAACAGGGGGTGATTGTGGCTTCATGAAAAAATACCTGACATTTTAGCAGGAAAATTTTGTGTGTAGGGAACTGATATCTATTCATTCATTACGGCACAAATTCAACTTTTGCATGCAATTTTTAATATGCTTTTTTCACATAAGAAATTGATTTAATTTATTTTGTCTCAGTTCATGAGTTTTCAATAACATTCTATAATACACATGAAAAGAAACCACTGAAATTGATGACAAAACAATATTAAAAATATAATAACATTTTGTATGAATGGCATTAATGAGTATATATATAAATTCTTATGGGAAAATTTTTAAGTGAGGTAGTTATTCTTAGTATGGTATGATATTTTCTAAAAACTTCATTTGGATTGACTCGGCATAATCAAAGTAAACAACAAGAATATATGGGAAAAAAATTCCCACTCAACCTAAATTTTTTTTCCTGGTATGGATTATAATTTGTGTAGTCCTTAGTAGGAGCCGAAATTGCATAGAAACTACAGAGAATTCGTAGTAGTTTGAGTCTTTGGATTTATCAGAAAATACAGGAATTCCGGTATTAAGGATGAAGAAAATACCGAATTTCCGGTATAATACAGGAACACAATCGCCCGTTTTTAAAAATAACCAATTATAACCGGGACAAAAAAGATAACCGAAAAAAAATGGTTAACCTAAAAGAAATGGTTTTTTGTTAATACTGGTAGATTTTTCCCATCCCTAGTAGGGGGTACTCAAAAATAAAAAGTCTAATCAAGGGGTATGAGAGTGAAAAAAGGTTGGGAACCACCGATTTAGAAAATAGGAGATGCTAGCAACACAAAGAAACACACAAATAAAAGTTTACCGGCAATTTAAGTATTTTTGTTGCACAATGAAAGGCAGAAGGTTGGAGGTGAGCTCCCGCAAGTAGCTGAGCTCCGCCTGGCGGTTCTGAAGGGCGGGATGCAGCTTGTCACCGAGGAAGCAGAGCACGGTCTCCTCCATGCGGAAGTTCGGCTTGTGATAATTCTTCGCCTGCAGGTAGCAGTCCAAATGCTTGCAAAGAGCATTGGCAGCTTTCTCAGTTATAAGTTTCACAATATCAACCTAAAGAAGAGGATTAAAAATTCGTAAATTATTTTTAACATTTGAATTTTTTTTTACCTTAATCAATATGAAACAACTCAGAGAAATGAAATAAATAAAAAGTAACCTGCAAGCATACATTTTGAGCCCCACCATATATCTACATCACAGAAGCAGAAAGTGCTTAGAAGTGCAACATAAGTCGCAAACCATATGAGGTCTTTGCAGAACATTTCACTGTAAAAAAAAAAATGTGCACGCAAAAAAAACCATGATATGTTCTGCAGAACAATCAAAGCAAGGCGTTCTTTATGCCATGCCTTCTCTCTTCACGTTTTGTGCAACGCAGCCTCCAGAGATTGGAGCAATGGCAAAAATAACTCTCCTTCATCACGCCATCATCGGGGCCGACGTCACTGGGGATGAAGATCCGAAACGAGCACGTTGAAAGCTGACTTCAAAAGTTATTGACAGAATTGCAAATTCTGAATGTATGCCTTGGTTTTAAATAATTAAGTTTAATATGTTCTGTCATAAATGAGTAAAAAAAATTCTACTGGTTAATTAGTATTTTTATATCTATTTTGTATTTTACTGTGGTCTGCCAAATTTGGAAAAACTACCTGCAGAACATTTCCAACTGTTTGAGGTCATGTTGCAGAACACTGGATATAATTCTGCTCCTGGGATCTATATTAAGATGGGCATTCACGAGAATGCTAGGCTATGCCCATTTGTCCCAAGACTTTTCTTTCACCACCCCCATTCAAGTCGAAAAGGCACGTCATTCACGGAGGCTCCAAAGTTTGTTTTGATACACCTTGTTTGAGAAAGTTCAAAGTCCCAGAGTTACTCCCAGCGATACGGCGGATTTCCGATTTTACTTTCAAGATGATCTGACCTCATCACAGGGTCCCAATCTGGGCAGAACCTTTGTTCTCCCGCTACCCACGCAGCGAGGCCCGCAAAAGGCCATCCGGCCATTCCAATCAGACTTCAAACTATTCGGAATTCCAAACATCCAATCCACTCGCACCAATTTTCACCGGTTTCTCACGCTGACGGAAGGTTTTCCTTCCCCGTGTTCCAAAAATCTTGGAATTGAACAATGGTGAATGTCCCACTTTAAAGATCCTCCTCCCTCAAACAGGGGATTTCCAAATTTACTAGCCTCGTCGCGGGGTCCCAATCTAGACAGAACTTTTGTTCTCCCGCTACCCTCGCAGCGAGGCCCTCAAAAGGCCATCCGGCCATTCCAATCAGACTTCAAACTATTCGGAATTCCAAACATCCAATCCACTTGCACCAATTTTCATAGGTTTCTCACACTGACAAAAGGTTTTCCTTTCCCATGTTCCAAAAATCTCGGAATTGAACAGCGGTGAATGTCCCGTTTTAGAATGACCCACAGATGTCCGTGACAGGGGCATAGTTAAAAATAAACATGCCCCTTTACCCTACCTCATTAATTGTCGTCCAATCACAAAACAACTCAGACAGGTTTTTTATATGTAGATGTAGAATACACACTTGAATTTGGCTACATGTCCAAGAGATTCTGCTTCTTAGTATCAAATAAGAGTTATACTAGAATTAATTTATTTTTCCACTTCTTGGAGATATTTTTGTTGAATTATTTGTTATTCATTTTTTGTTTGTTTATTTCACGTAAGCCTTTTTTCTCTAAATATAGGGAAACATTATGAATACATATCTTTTTACTAAATTAAGAGATCTTCAAAATACGGATGGACATTACTGCTAAAATTTGCCAATGTGCATGTGATTTTGTATTACATGTTTCGTGAGTGAATCTGTGATCTGTTCTGAAATATGGTTGGTAAGCTAAAAGCCCGTCTGGGCACAAATCCTCTAGTCTTTTGATAAAATTCTAAGAATTTCCCAAAATTGGCAGTTGTTACTTCCTGGGTGTTTTTTAAGGAGGGGGATAAGAACAGCAGATACAGGATTTGGATTTACCATAATGCTACCATTTCAGATACATTTTATGTTATGGCTAGAAAATACAAACCACATATAAAATTTTGATTTCTTTTATAATTTAAATATATTTAAGTAGAAAAAAATTATGTTATATTTAATATGCTTTCTCCAAACCTGCAGTTATTACTGATTGAAATTGGTGAAAAAGAAATGAATGCAGAAAAATTGATACAAGTTAAATTTTCTTTGTTCTCGTTGAAAATAGCTTTTTTCTAATCTGAAAAATATATCAGAAAAAATAATCATATATTTTGGCCAACCTTTTTCTTCATTAGAATTCTGGATACTACGTAAGCCAACAAAATTGTGCCACAGTTATATGAGAGAGAGAGTATATTGAACTTAGGTTTAAAAAAAATGAAAGACAAAGTATCTTAACACTTTGCAAGTGTGAGATTGATTGCAGGTTTTTTTTCACCAAGAAGCAGAAATCTCAGTTGTTTAATATATACATAATATATATATATATATTTTAAACCCACACCGGTCAGGCCTACCCAAAAGCATGCAAGGCCTTTGGCAGACCGGTGGCGAAATATAAAAGAAATACAAAGAAGTCAATATGACACGACATACACAAAAGCATCATAAACACAGCACAGAACGTTACAAACACTACAAAAAATGGGGCAACAAACAAAAATAAATACAGTCGACGTTCGTTATAACGACCTCTGCGTCCCACAGCAAAAAGTCTTTATAACGAGTGGTCGCTATAATGGGTATAATTAAAAAATATTCACATGCATGCTCATCAGTTCCGTAAAAATAGGCTATTTTTAAAGAGATTCCAACTAAATACTGAAATTATTTTTTATCATTGGTATTAAAAATAAAATTTTATCAATTAAAAATATATTCCTAAAATAGATTTTAAAGTAGAAAATAAAGGAATTTTGGAAAAATACCGGGAAGAGTGTCCGTTGAATTCGGACGTTGTATTGGGATGAGACGACACTGGACGGTCGTTATACCGGAAGTAAAATAACATAGAGTGCATAGGGAAACACAGTTGGGAGTTTATCACTGCTCGTTATAATGGAATGGTCTTTATAATGTGTGGTCGTTATAACGAGCGTCGACTACTGCAAATGTATCCAAAACACACTCATAAAAAAAACCAACCAAATACACCACCAAATTGATAGTAAACTTGGAGAGAGCCATAAATCAATTCAATTTTGCTTGATTTTAATTACCAAGTCTGGAGCCAACATTAAAAATATTTTTAAAAAGGAGCCCCCTGAGTGTATCCAAATGAGGAAAATACAAGTATAAGCTCAGCACAATACACCAATAAAAATTTTTGGTACTTTTCCGTTAGCCGGGCGCAAGCGAAAAATCGCCAAATAATGCAAAATTCTGCCAAATTTTGGCGACATTTGCGCCCGGCGATTTGGCTCGTGTTTGGTTCACAATTGGCGACATCATTTTAGCCGTGCGCAAGCGAAAAATCGCCAAATAATGTAGAATTCAGCCAAATTTTGGTGAAATTTGCGCCCGCCGACTTGGCTTGCAATTGCCGACATTTGTGCCCGGCTAACGGAAAAGTACCAAATTTTTGTAAGTACCATTAAAAATCTTACAAAAGGGGCATTAAAAACAGACCCTGTGGTTCGGGGGGGTTGTTTTCAGGTTTTTTTCCGGTTCAGTTGCATTATAGACACAAGCAATAACCGGATTTACCTGCTATAAATACAAAAATGCGAGTAACTGCATCTGCCTACAAATAGTTAATGAGGGTATGCTTACCTGTAAAGCTCTCCTTAAAAGACTAGAGAAGAGGAATCTTAAGGACACTCGTATTTCTTGGACAAAATCGTCATCCTTGCTGAGTGTGCTGACGGAAATATGAATATACATGTAATTACTTTAAAAAAGATTATACAATTTAATATATTTTTCTGTCAAAATATTTTTAATAATTTGCAGATCTGAGCCACAGATTAGAAGAATAAAACAAAACACATTGATTTAGTTACTCCAAAATTGAATGACAAAAATGTTAAATAATTTTTTCAAATAATCAGCGATAAATAAAACTGAATGATCATTAAATATTTAAAAGCTTCCAAAAGTGGCTAGGGCTCCTCAATTTTAAAATGTCATAGTCTGAACTATTAACAAAAATAGTTTTTAAAAACACACTTTTATTAGAATACTTTAGTATATACTTCAATTATCCTCTTTTTTTAAATCTTCAATTTATAATTCATTTACATAAATATTACGGAATCTTGCAATCAATACTTCTGCCAAATTCACTATCTAGTGGCACAACTCACATGGAATCAAAATTTAATTAAAATTAATCAATTAACTGATAATTAAGCTCTGAGAACATTAAAATGGTGTATATCATTGATAATACACAAGTGCAAAAAATTTCAACATTCTAGCACACCAGGAAGTGAATGAAAAATCAATTCTAAAATTTCATCTTTACGCATACGAAACAAGACAAGTTAAATAAAAGTATGCAAAAATAAAACTTGCAGATTGTCTGTGGTTGCATATGAAAGTATAGATTTCTATGACCTGCTTTTTTTACTGTTTGCAGTTATAGGAGTAAAAATATGAATGACATGAAGCAACTAGTACTTCATCCTTATTTATAACTTCACTACGAAATACATTACATTCATTATGAATTACATTCACTGCAAATTATGAATAAATTCATCATGAATTACTATGAATTAATTCATGAATTACAAATAAATTCACAAATCATGAATAAATTCACAAATTACAAAAAAATTATTAATTACGAATAAATTCACTACAAATTATGAATAAATTCATTACAAATTACATTCACTACAAATCCATACAAATTAAATTGCAGCTACTGTGAATAATGAAGTCAACATGTTAAAGGCAAAACACGGTATCTAAAATTTAATTATTTCAATAAGTAAAAATTCTTTAAAGAATTCATTTTAAATAGAAGTAATATGAAATCTGTAAATTACTGACAAATTATGATGAAAATTTAATTGCATACTATTGAGACTTTGGCCACTAATGTACCATTTTCAGAATTAAAGCCACATTCAATAGTAAATGAAACAAATAAGATTCTCCTAAATTGTAATTTTTACATTATTTATAGATGATTAATATTTTGAATTCTGTATTTTTGTTCATAATATATATAAAATATTTACCTGTACCAAGAGTAAATGTGCTTTTCAATCACAAGTTCTAAAATCTGTAACAATGCAAGGATGTTTGTTATCTATGAATTTCCAAAAGCAAATTTCATCAAAAAATAATAATTACAGAAATTTCAAAACTAAAATTTAAATGTGCATATATTTTCATTTTTTAAAAAAAATTTATTCAAAAAATACAAAACTAAGTATTAGAGAATACGGTTCATTGATTCAAATAAATTACAGACAGTTAAAAGCTGAAAACTTAAAAAATCTATTCAAGAATATCATTACATAAATGTTATGCTAAGATAATATTCTTTATTATTATAATACATTTTATTAAAAATATTGTCCTCATATCAATGTTTTTCATTACCCAGCATTTGGTAAATACAATAGGACAGATTCCTTATATTAAAAAAATCATACAAATAAAAATTGTTGAAATTAAAATAAAATGAATCAAAATAAAAATTAAATATTTTTTTTCTTTTCATATTTACTTTTTTTCTGTACCTATTGATAAAGACATAAATAGCAATATAAAAATATTGTAGATAAACAAAAAGTCAAGATTTAATTATTTTTTACACAGGTTTGAATTCTTGGGTCTTTTATAACATACTCCACAGATTAATTCAAAGGATTATCTCCAGAAAATCAATCATCTATAACCACTTCATTAAACTAACAGAATGAAACATCCTAAATAGAATAATCTTTATGCATGGAGAAAAAGAGACGACTCTTGACTTTTATTACATTACAAATTACATGTCTGCTCTGTACAAAAATTACAGAATAAAGAGAGGAAATTCACAGACTGAATACAGTAAACTCTTGATTATCCGGCATTCAAGTATCCGGAAAGCTCAACTAACCGGAAAAGTTAGAAAATGAGATTTTCAACTAACCGGAAAAGTTAGAAAATGAGTTTTTCTAAAAATTTTACATCTGCGTGCCAAAATTTAGCAAGCGCGCGCCTTTCACGTGGGCAATTTATTTCTGGAATGCAACATTCGTTCCACACGGAGGGGCATAGAAGGAAATATATATATATATATATATATACAGTACTGTGATTTACACAGACTTGTTTTAGGGGGAGGGGATTTACAAAAGCAAAAGTGAGAACCCCTCCTAAAAAAGAAAAGGTCCTCACCTTTTGCCGAAAAACAAAAAAACGAAATCAACAAAAAAAAAAAAAAAAAAAAAAGGCAAAGGGACAAAATCGGTAAAAAAAAAGCTCATGGGGAGGGGGGTTACTCCAGATTGGTAAGTAGAATATTTTTCAGCTTCATCGGCTATTTTTATATGTTTATATTTTTACAATCTATATATTTATGGTAAAAATTCGGCTACAGATCATACTTTTTTTAAATTTTTACCATCAATGTTAAATTAAAATCTTCAGAATATGTTTTGTAAATAAAATGTTATGGAAGATACAGAAGTATTCTTAAAAATTATATTTAATGTACATTTGAAAATGACAGAAACAAATTATTTGGCTGAAAAAATCTTTTAAAAAAAAGGCTACAATCTGGCGCCCCCCCATTTTTCCCGTCACACTCAATTATATGGACTTTTCAGGTATCTGGAAATCGGAGTTTCCTGAGCATGCTGGTTAGTTAAGCTTTTACTGTAGTATTTATTCAGAGTATGTGTGAAAATTCATGACTTTTTATGACTAGCTTAGGAATACAATCTCTACTACTGAAAAGATATCAATTTATGATTGGATCAGTTTACAATTTCTATCATTTAAAAAAATATATTTACAACTCTAATCGGGAGAACTTGATGAATTTATGTGGATAAAAATAATTAGAACATCAATTTATAATGGACTAGATATACAAACAAATATGAGTATTGCATTATCTCAAAAAATAATTTAGCAAATAAATATATTCAAAATTAGTAAGCATTCATTTCAATATGACTCAACATATTACATTACACCACCTGCATCCCCGTGTTTAGAGCCATTTGGCTCCTTTCCGGTTTGGATGGATGGAGGCGAATTTTATTTTTTAAGAAGGGACAAAAACAAGTAACAGGTACAAGAACAAATGAAAATGAAACATACACTGGACAGAACAACATGGAAAACAATACAAAATAAAAAAAAAAATATGTAGAGGGAAAAAAAATCATAAGTAGCCGGAAGTGTGTGTCAGTCTGGGTGGATGAGTGCTCAATTATTATCCTCTACAATGAGATTGTTCTCATCACATATGAAGCGCATTAGGAGTCGAAGTCGGGTTCTTGAGAAGTTGTTCGTGAGAATGTTTTTCAACCACTGTAATTTAAGTGACACTGTTGGAGTTTGGAAATGCCAGGAGAGGGTAAACGGACATTTTGTGGCATAGTGAATTGGATCTCCTTTTTCTCCGCACGAGCAGTTGTCATATGTTCGAAGACTGAAGCGAAGAAGGTATGAAGGGAAAGGCCCGTGTCCTGTAACAAACATTATCTTTTCTCTATTCCATCCTACTGGCTTGTTTGAGACCCTAGGCACTATATCGTGGGTACTGTGGCCAGTTTCTCCGTTATCCCAGTTGTCTTGCCAGATGCTTAAAGCAGCTGACTTCATCTCGGCTTTCAGGTAGGAAAGTGGCTTAGGTAGAAGGAAAGGGTCGCCTTTTGTGATGGCTTCTTTGGCTAATTGGTCTGCGCATTCGTTGCCTAAATAACCGATGTGGGCTTTAAGCCAACTCAGATGAATGTGTTTATGGGAGAGCAAAAGGGTTTGAATTTCTCGGACTATACTATGGTGGGATGACTCAATATATTACAGACTAAGCATCATAAGTATATGCTTTCAACTTTTCATTAGCAGAATATCAGAAACAACTGTACAGAGATTCAACAGGTTGTCCAAAGCATACAATTGATATTTACCTCTTCCAGAGCCTGATCCACTTCCTTTGGCACCTTCAAGTTCATCCATGGCTTTGCAGTATACACATTAAGTTCCGGACAGTGTCGTTTGCAGTCGATAATGCCACATCGAGAACACACTGTTCGCAGCTTAGAGCTTAAGGTTTCCTTAAATAAAGAAAAAATGCATTCTTACTTCACAAACTTACAATTTTCATATAGCAGCTAAAAGCATGTGAATTTATTTATAGTTACTACACTACAAATAAAAGATAGAAAACGGGGCCACAGTGGCCTAGTGGTAAGGTTTCGGCTTCGGGGCCGAAGAGTTCCAGGTTCAAAACCCGATTCCACTGCAGATCCATTGTGTATGAGGCCTGTTGTACAATGAATCATACGTAGTGGCCAAATGTCCACCCGCTGGTGTGATGAAAAAGTACCCACATGGGCCCGGCCTACCCAAGAAGGGTATAAGGCCGGGAGAAGCCCAGGGGGAAGAGCCACCCCACCAGCATGTGGAGGACAGGATTTATTAGGTGCAATAAAATGATACAGGCATTGTTCGAACAGGGACAGTACTTTTAAATAAAACAGGGTTCATACTGTATATATGATAGTAAAATTCAGGAGTTTCTAAGGATTTTTTCAGGAGTACAGTACAGAAAATTCCGGAGATAACGTGAAAATAAATCAATTGTAGGGGAGAAGAGTAGGTAGTGTGGACAAATTTTATAAAATTGGCAAAAAAGTATACTAAATATCAATTCTCCCATCTTTCCCAATTGTGGTGAGTCGGAACATGCGCAGTAGACTCTTTCAGCGCTAAGTAAGGTCAGAAGTAAGAATTCCGGATTCCAGCGACTTTCTATCAATAAGGAAAAACGGAAATGTCATATTTTTATGTTTTATCATAATTTTATCTTTTGCTCTTTTGATTGTAATTTTTCAGGAGACAAAAAGAAATATCAGGATAAAAAACACAATTTTCAGGAGTTTTCAGGGCCTTTAGAAAAAAAAAAGCAAAATTCAGGAGTTTTTCAGGAATTTCAGGAGAAGTACGAACCCTGATAAAAGAGAGCTGGGAGTATAAACATGGTTCGACTCACCTCTGTGGGAAGAGAAAGCTTGATTTACATGTCCTCAACCACAAAGTGTGGCGAATGACACTCACAAAATAAAGAATGAAAAAATGAAGGCTCTTTCTTCTATACTTATAAAAGGCAATGTTTGTGTGCATGTGTGTGTTTGTCTGCGATGTCCAGATGAAGCTATCGCACTTACAGCCATGAAATTTGGCACACAGGTAGTCGTAATGGTGACTGAATGCACCTCGAAGCCGAAATTTTAAAATTTAATCTCGAAAATTTTTATTTAATGTTTTGTGTTGTTTTTGGTGATTTTTCGCACTAATTTCTCAATAGCATGGTTTCGGATAACTGTACGAGAAAAATAGATACACCATCGGAAAGAACACGCGATTTCCGTTCTAATGAAGTTAGTTTTGAATATCTAACGTAATTTACTGAATTTTGATAAATTTTTAAAAATAGCCAGTTTGGCCATCGAAATGTTATTTTTGTTTTTAAATTTGTTACATCCGACTTTCTAATAACACTATTATTTTCAATTTTTTTTAGCTTATAACTAGAACGATTCTGTCGGATTTAAAACAAGAATGGTTAAAATATCTTTTCCCGTTTTTTTTAATTAATTTTTTCCTGGGCAGATGAAAATTATTTTCATCGAGAGAGTTTTCTCCTGCGACACTTCTCCGGAACGCAGCTGGCTATTTCATTGGATGAAGAGGAGGTGACGTCATAACCTTGAATTGAATGACTGATTATTATTTTCGGCAATATCTTAATGTATTTATTCATCTCGCATACTTAGCTTGCAGTATAATAATTTTCACATTGCAATTTTTTATTATTGTTTATCGTGAAAAAAAATAAGCGGGAAAATCAATAATGTGTATCTTTTGTTTTCAAAACTTTTTCAGGTCATTGTGGGCGTTTTTTTCTTTTTTTTTCTTCTTCATTTTGTTGAAGTCCTGATTCCACGGGCAACGCCGTGCGCGTACTGCTAGTTTCATATAAAAACATCCCTAACAATAAATTTAAAAACTGCTCAGGCAAGCAAGGAACAGTAAAAATATACAAGGTGTGATGTGGAAGTTTGGAAAGGGGGTTGTCAGCTCAGGTGTCACCCTCATCATCTGACCATGATTCAAAATTATGAGGTCCATCCCATGAGAGGAAAAAACTCATGGTGATAATTATGATTTAATATTTGACTAAAATTTAGAAGACAGGTCAATAATTTTAAAAAACCACCAATGTGCATGTAAATTAAAAAGCAATATTATTATGAATGATGATAAAATATAAAACAGTCATAAATATACATCTGAAAAAAAATAAATAGCTTCAGGAATTAGTAATGTTGGAGGATGAAACTATAAAAAACAGAAAATATAAACCATCCACAGTTCAGATATCACATGCCAATCTTTACATATAAAGCAGAGTGTGTTTCTTATAAAAATACAGAGAGCTTTAACCAATTTTGAAAACATTTGTTCACTTTATTTCAAAACATAAGGGAAATTCCTGTTAACTTTTCAGAATGCAAAAGTTAATAAAGTTTTCAGTTAATTAAAATTAAGTTGACGTTAAATGATGATGATTTTGTAGTTTTTCTGTCAACTTTCAAAAGAATTATTTTTACAACAGCACATTTTCCCAATAATATTAGAAATTAAAATTTTTTGAAAGCATCATGTATTTCTTGTAATATTTCAAAGGTCAATGAATTAACTATTCTTCATTCTTCTAAGATCTTGAAATATGCCATTCCCTTCTTGCAGTGTGGTACGACTTAATCTTAACCATTAAAAGCCCAAATTTTTTAAAAAATTGATTTTAAAATATTTTTTGACTTTCAATTCTTGAATAAAACATGAGAAAATAGTTTAAAAATTCCTATTTTGTTTCAAGTATGGTTTATGGCTAAAAAACAGTCTGTTGCCAACTGACAACACTGGGCTTTAGTTTAGAAAAAAATTTCCTTGATAAAATTCTATAATGTCAAACAAAGATGAATTTTAATGTAAAATAATATGGATAAGGACTTTCCTTTGACATTGAAGAATAAAATATGTTATTCTCAAGCATGCAAACAAAGCTAAAAAAATGCAGCTTCCAAGTGGAAAAACATCCATTTATTTTTATATTTTTTATTAGCACTCAGGCTGCCATCTACGAGTTGTCAATTGATTTAATGGAAATTTCAATGTGTATCCGATTGGCAACAACAGCATCAGAGCTTTGGTCTTATTCTCAAGATTCTAAAAGACAAAACTGGGCACATTGCTTAAAGGAAATACTAGGCTTTTAAGGATTAATTCTCAGTAATGCCATAATAAGGAAGGAGTTTTATAGTAATGCATTTCAAATAATTTAATATGTCACTTGGTTTTGTGTCTTGAACATTTTACTCGGTTTATAGAAGTAATATTTATAAAGCTAAAGAGTAATTTTTTCCCCAATTGGTTCCGTAATTTTAATTTGAAATCATTTTTCTGAATAGTTTTAATTTGATATAATCAATATCAACTACAGTAAAAGCTTAACTATCCGGAATGCTCGGGAAACATCGATTTCAAGGATACCTGAAAAGTCTAGATAGTTGAGTGTAATGGGAAAAATGGGTGGTGGTGGTTGTGGGGTAGATTGTGGCTTCTCTTTTTTTTAAACCGATTCTGTCCCTTTAACTTTTTTTTTTGGTTGTCGATTTCATTTTTAGGTCTCATTTTTCGGCGAAAGAAAGGTGAACTTTTTTTTGGTTCTCACTTTTGCTTTTGCCCCCCATAAAACAAGTCTCTGTACCTCACTGTACTGTATATTGCTTCTTTTTTCCCCTTCTATGTCCTTCCGCGTGGAGTGGACGTTTTATCCTAGAAATAAATTGTCCACGTGAATGGAATGGAATGGCATGGGCTAAATTTTGGCGCACGGATGTAAAATTTTTAGAAAAACTAATTTTCTAATTTTTCCGGTTAGTTGAGCTTTCCGGATACTTGAATGCCGTATAATCGAGAATTTACTGTATAATATAATTATTTTAAACAACATGCCAAATTTTTATTTCATCAACTTAACTGAATTATTACTCCATATTAAAGGGTGAACCAAATGTTGCCAAAGGTATTAGTTATGCAATAATATCTCTACATACTTAATTAAGTGTAGTTACATAATAAGATGCAGCATATTAATGTTCAAAAAGGTTTCAACTGACAATATTAGAATAAAAGGTTTTGCACTAAAATGTTTTCACAAAAGTAATAAACATAAAAAATGAAAGACAAGCAAGAATGACGCATGAATAACAAAAATCTACCAATGATCTTTCAAAACATTTTGTTAGTGCTATCTTTATACATGCATTTTGATGTTCAGATATATTTATAAAATTATACAATTTCCCTTTCAGCTTCAAAACTATAAGCAGTTAATACTAAATACTTCAACAGTAGGTAATTTTAGCCTGAGCAAAACTAACAACTTGCATCCCATTAAATTTGTGAAAGCGTTAAAAAATCTTACATCTGGGTTTTATCAACAATATATAGCCAGAATATGAGATGCTACTAATTTGATATATTAACTTAATGACATGGCATTTTGTTCGATACATAAATCAAAATCGGCAAGAAACACAAGCATTATATTTCTTGAAATAAATTTAAATAAAAATTATGTCATTCAATTAACAATATAATATTAGACAGAAATGTAATAAATAATTGTGAAATGAAATAAAAATTTTACTTTTCTCTGTCTCTTGAAAGTTGAAATGAAATTTGGTACTCGGTCTCTTTTCCTATAGGAATAAATATGACAAATCAATGGATTCAGTAATTAAATCAAAGCTTATTGCACTTCTTCAAGAACTACATTGCTATCAGGGAAACATTTAGTAATGCCCTTCAGATTTAAAGCATATAATCTTATTCAATAGTAGTAGAGTAGATGCTCCAGTTTTGGCCACCTTAAGAGAAAATTTTAAATGGAAATTTCACAGTGGATGACTGTTTAAAGCATATTAAATCATACTTATACTATTCTTAGCAAATTTTATTGGCTTTCTGCTAGTTATAAAATTTTTCTGAAAAATATTTTAGATTTAGAGTTATGAATTTTTAAATAAATTAACTCCATTTGCACTAGTTTTGGCCACACTAATATTATATTTTTGACAGGCATTTTAACGAAGTTTAAGCACAAATAAATAATTTTTATGCAATATATATTTTAGTACAATATTTTCTGTTATTTTAAATGTGATTTTTTTGATGAATTTATAAAGATATGTAATAAAATTTACCCAAGATGATTTTAGCTGCAGATTTCAGTTTAAGAAAAAGAACAGGATTGCAGAAAACAATTTAATTTGGTTGATAAAATACAAACTATATACACTCTCATACTTTTTTTTGATAAAATATGAAACAAAAAATGCGGAGAGGAATAAACACATTGCAAAAGCATAGATTTTTTTAAAATCTTATAAATCAAGAATTTGCATTATTATACTCACTAACAATATCCACAAATATGTATTTTTATAATTTTTAATTGCAACATTAATCAAATTCATCAGAATCATTTTTAAAATTACAGCAATCCATGCATATAAAATAATATTCCTCATCACTCGATTCAGGTTCCTCAAATTGAAATTTTCTAACATTAATTAACACCAGTGAGGTAAACATTCAAAATGAAGATGTTTTTGACATTCCATTTTGAATGGCCTTAACTGCATTACCAACTTTAGATGGTGAGTAGCAAATTTTTTTAGGGAAATGCTACCTGCCTTCTTATTTTTAATTGGAGCCATTACTATGTAAAATGAAAACAAAACTAAATCAGTTACTTTTATTTTAGAAACAAAACTAAGTCACTTTTATTTGAGAAACAAAGCTATATCAGTTACTTTTCATTTTAGATACAAAACTAAATCAGTTGCTTTTATTTGAGAAATAAAATTAAGTTAGTTGCTTTCATTTTAGTAAGAAAACTAAATTAGTTGATTTTATTTCATCCAGATATTCTTGAATTTATGTAATGGCTAAAAACACAATAATGAAGTTATGTGGCCAAAACTGGAACATATAGTAAATTTAAAGTACCAGTTTTGACCACCATCCATTTAATCTTAAAAATAATTAATTTTGATATGAAATCAGAATAAAAAGAAAGCTTCCCACAAAAACCATAAGGGTAATCAGTTTTAGATTAATCATTTAATTCTGAAAGCTTCATGATGAAAAACTGCAAATACTTGTTCCTTAACAAAAACCTTAATCATTGTGAGTATACAATACATGATCATCCATTTAATTTTTTTACAAGTCACATGTTTGAGAAAAATGAACCAATCAGATTGAAAATAGTAAAATAAGGATTGTTTAAAGTATTGGAATGCTTCTTATTAGTTAATTTGAAATTATTGGAAAAACAGAACCAATGTGGCCAAAACTGGAGCATCTACCCTATGAAACAAAATTATTCACTAACTTGGTAACGAATATATCACGAAGACGAAAAAAAAAGTTTTTTACCTTATTAAGAAGTGAGTTCCCATACATCCTACTACAAAACTGGAGAAAACAGTCAATCCACTTACTGCACTATAAATTAAAAAAGAAAAGGGGGGAAAAAGTAAAAAAAGAGCCAATAATAAAACATAACGACAGTAATATTTAAAGATTGCTTAACTTCCTTACTCTACTATAATAACAAAAGAACTAGACAGAAAAACCACAAAAGCAAACACTCCTATAAAATATTTATCCTGTACAATATGTTTTAATATTGACACCCCTTCGTTTCCTTCCATATTTAAAATCTACATGCTATAAACTAAAGTTTATCGCAGTGTGAAGTCACTTCTCTAAGCATGATGTGATATTGAAAACTTATATGAAAGACATGTAATATTATTCATCCTGTTTATAGTTTCTTTTTTATTTACAGATTTCCTTCTTCAGCTGAAAATCAGAAAGCAAACATTAGTCACATTTTGATTTAGGTTACAGTTACAGAATGTTCTTCTTCCCAATTTCATTTTGTTTTGTAAAAAACGCCGGATCAACCAAGTGGCTGCTGCTAAATTTAACTCAAATTAGTAGCCAGAGATTAAATATTCCGAGAATGTATATTAGTAAAGTATCTATTAAAAAACATCGAATCACAGCAAAGCTGATAGAATTTTCATTACAATTCAAACGAGATAAATTTTGAAAATGAACCTATGGACAAGTTTTCCGGTTTGTTTATTTACATTCAACCTGAACTTCCACTTTGGAGGTTCCATTGACTTAGGGGTCTATTCTCGTACCCCAGTTGGGTTGGGAGACGTCACTTTTTCCGCCCGTTAACAACAAGTGCGATTCTCGTACCCGTTTTTCCAACCGGTTGGGATCTCGCTCGGTCGAAAAAAGGACTCCGATTTCTCGCCAGCTCTGTACCTGGCGTAAACGCTATTCGCTATAACGCTATAGCGAGAAGTGTTGTTTCGATATCAGAACTTATCAAATTTTCGTTTAAAATGGAGGCTGCTAAGACGTTAATTGTGTTTTGAAAGGGTTTATCGGTATAAATGTAATCCATTTGACCAATCTGAAGAAGAATTTATCAATTGCTTTAGATTTTTTAAAAAGTAGTTAAATCTTTTATCGAATTTAAATAATTTAATCTAATAATTTAATACGACAATCTAAAGTAATTAAATCTTTAAAAAGTAGTTAAATCTTTTACTACTATAAGTAAGATAGTCAATAATGATAGTTGATAATTAGCTAAGATCAATTACATTTAAAGATTTAATTACTTAATATTTTCTTATTAAATTAAATTAGGATAGCATTTTAACATTTTTTTTAACATTGAGTGTGGAATGACTTTCCTCATTCCGTATATATCATTATGATTTTGTTTATTTGGGTTTTAATTCAAAGAAATTTGTCAAATATTTACAAAGTAATTGCAAAATCTGAAAATAAAAGAATTTTTCTTGTTCCTTGATAAAGATGTAATTTTTTTAATGTTGTGAAAACTTGCAGAATTTAATAACTTCTTTCATGTTTTTTTTCTTATGTAATTGGAAACATAAACAAATGGTTTGTAATATTAATTTAGAAAATGTATTCATGTTAAAATAATTGGCATGGAAAAAAGTTTATTACTCTTCCTCTCTCTAGAAAACTGGTAAAATTACATCAATATATTGAAAAAAGACTCCAATTTATGCTCTATAAATGTATAATATTATTATAAATGTATATTTTGTAAAAAATAAATGGTTTGGCCCCCCCCCCCACTTAACAATGGACTTATGAAAGCAAGAAAGATGCATTATCCCAGATAGCACGTAAGTTTGCAGCAAGTTTGATTTTGACTTGATATTCCCTTGTCATGGCAAAATTTGACGCGTCAAACTTGAAACGAACTTGTAGCAAGTTCGCTGTGACAACTAGCGCCACTCTCGCTTGCAACGCATTTGCTACAAGTTCGATGTGACAAATAGCGCCACCTCCCTTGCAAATCAAACTTGCTGCAAGTTTGCAAAACAAGCTTCCTGCAAAGACAGCACAAAGAGATAATTATCTTTGTCTCTGTTTAAAAAAAAACATCCGATTTTTAATAGCATCTCCTAGACCGTCCTTCTTTTTATTAATTCAATAAATCAATGATAATTTGTAGAAAAAACTAACTTTTTTATAAAAAAAATTTTTGAAACATTTTCCATCTTTTCACTAAATATATCACTCGCACTTTAAAGAAAACTATATCGCCTTTTTCTTAATGGTGAAATTTTAACGTTTATAAACAAAATTAAATCTAAAAAACAGTCAATGTTGAAAAATAATAACTTAGACATTTTGTCCCATTTTAAAGTAATTACTTTTGAACTCTAATTTCATAATTTATTCTACTAGCAAAACGTAGTTATTAGCGAAAATCGCTCTCTCTTTGACTTCAAATCATATTCTCAACTCAAAAAATTAATGAAATCAATAAAAAAGTTTAAAATAAATCGTATACGAATAGAATCGAACGATGTATTAGCGAAATCTATCTTCTCCTCTCGAAGCCGAGCTGGTCGAGTGTTTAGACCTCAGGTTACCAAGCGGTAGGTCGCGAGTTCTATCCCGGGTTGTGTTCGTACTTTTTTTTTGTTATAATTTGCAATGAGTTTTCAATGCAAGCTTGCTGCAAGTTCGTCCCATGGTGACTTCGAAGCTTTCGTTAACTTGCCGCAAGCTTGCACTCTTGTCATGACAAATTTGTGACAAGATTGCACTCTTGTCATGACAAATTTGTAGCAAGCTTGCTGCAAACTAAAATTGCTATCTGGGATAAGGCATCTTATAAGAGCAGAAGTTAAATCTTCCCACCTCTTACCGTTGGTGTCTTTTGAAAAGATGCGATCAACTTTCCCACTTAAAATTTGTGGATATTTTTCAAAATAATCCAACATAATTTCGATGCGATGTTCGAAACGACTGAGGTACGAGAATTAGACCCCTTCTTTCGGTCGAGAAAAAGCCATAAACGTCCCGCTGTCGAAAGGCAAAACGTTCCCAACCCAACCGGGGTACGAGAATAGACCTGTTAGCATTACACCGGAATGACATAGGTAAATAAACAATACATAAAACTCGTCCATATGATCTAATTTGTTTGAAATAAGTAATGAGTAAGGACATGTGGTCCCGGCGCATCTGTGAATTATTTCACTTACAGCTCAATTTTTAAAAGTTCCACATTATATAAGAGAGATAAACCAGTTTCAGCCGAAGGACGATTGCATTCATTTGAACTTAAAAGGGTCCCCACACGCATATAAAAAATTTATGCTTGAGTTTCAGCAAAAATTGCTCGCTTCTGTCGGAGGGTACCGCCATACCCAGATAGCAAAGAAAGCTTGTCTAAAAGGTTTTGGAAACCTTGTTGTCGGCAAGGGTAAACGGTTGTCATAAAGGTTCACATGACAAGGGTTGAACCTTTCGGTAAGGTAGCGGAAAGGTTCGCTAGTCAACAAGAAACAAGGTTTTCAGTAAGATTAAGATTACTAAGATTATTACAAGCTTGCTTCAGGCCTTTCAAAAGATTGTTAAGAGCCCTCTTTCGGCGGACAAATTAGAACCCCTTTCCGAAGCCGTACTCCAGCAGAAGGCCCCATCCCCTTTTTTCACACCCTTCTTCAAAGCCGAGCTCCTACAGATGGGTCCAACCCCTTTTTATTCCCCTTCTTCTGACGTCATCTTAGTCCAACTCAGAGTTATCTGGAATGTCAATTAATTAGATCAATTAGGAATCTTTATTAATTTCAACTAATTTGATTAATCTAATTTTTAATTGAACTTACTTGTACGATTTCTTTGTAGATTGTGACAAAACTTCAAATTCCTCCGAGCCGGGGATCGAACCAGCGTTCATAGAGTTGGAAGGCAAGCTCACTAACCAGTTCCTCCTTCGTCAATTTTGCGGGAATGGTTTTCGAAACGGTTTGCGCCGAAATGATTTTGCGGACAGCCTATGGAAAGTGAACTGGCAATCTTTCCGTAACTTTCTTTGCTATCTGGGTATCCTGCTTTTCCTCTAAGCGAAATACACATGTTGACAAGTTTCCACTAGACGTCCCCTAGGAAGGCAACACATCCCATACATTGTAACTATTTCAGGTTTCTGACAGGGCATCCGAACAGGAGTGGCGTTAGAATCCGCCCGACGGGGGGCAGGGTCTCCCCGACAGGAGGCAGGGTCTCCCCGACAGGAGGCGGGCGTTATGATGACCCTCTCAAATTTGCGCCAGATCTTTATTTATCTTCTAGTTGAATAGCCTGTTGCCTGAATGGGGGTAAAAAATTTGCCCCGACGGGGGGGGCACAGCATCCCCGATATCCCTGCATCCGAACCATCAACAGAACTTGCATTGCTTCAGGTATTCTATGACTTTCAGATCTTTGAAAGTAAGTCGTGCACAACGCTAGTAACTATATCAGAAACTCTAATTTCTATATAATATGGTACATTTGTTGTATTAGCTATAATTATATAGCTGTCACTATTAAATTTCCATCCCTCGCATTTTAAATTTCTGAACAGGAAAAATATTTTAGAAAGTCATGTTTCTGTCCAACTTGCCTCTAAGTACTGCGAAATAATGGAAATTTGGTCTAATCCACAGAAAAAGTATTTTGGGGTCCCTCTAACGACCCATCTAGAAATTACGTTAGTCAGATGAATGGAACATGAGGTGAAGCAGCTGGAGCTGAAACCCAACTTTTAAAATTTCCATATTACCTCAATGAGCCCTAGGCCCACATAAATGGCAAATTTTCGTTATAATTGGATCTCTGTCCAACCGGAAGGTCTATCAATCTTCCATAGCCATCGGGACCTCTTGCTGACTTTCACATCAGAAGCTAGAAATGAATGACTGAAAAGCTATGAAATAATTGCTGTCACCTTACCAGTTCAATTTATTACTTTATTGTTCAATTACCTTATTACCTTATTGTTTAATTTAATAAACTTGAGCAACATAAATGCAAATATGGCATACAAGGAAAGATAATACATACTTACTAGCCAAAGATACTCAAATGAAAGAACTTTGGGAAATCGAATTATCGATTCTCGCAGTATAGTATAGTGATGTAGGAGCTTCAAAAAGTATAATTCAGAAGAGAGATCAGTCAATTCGATTTTTATTTATTTAATTAAATAACGAAAATTAAGTTATTTTTAGACATTTTTCGCCAATAACTTCTGAAATACTTATGGTACGAAAGTTATTTTTGCATCACCTTAAAGAGCAAAAAATTAATAATCTTTATAATGATACCAATTTAATAGCTGTACATTTTTTCTCTAACTGTAATTAAGGTTTCAAAATTTATTTTAAACTCAAATTGTAACAATGATTTTATTTTTATAAAATCAAATTTATTGTGTAATAATTGTATCCCAACTTTCAATAAACTCACTTTCTTTTTCCACTAGTTTAATAACACACACACAC